>JBBIGC010138086.1:0-21724 GCA_037576955.1 Lepidarchus adonis
GTGTGTGTGTGTGTGTGTGTGTGTGTGTGTGTGTGTGTGTGTGTGTGTGTGTGTGTGTGTTTGTGTGTGAGAGAGAGGGAGAGAGAGAGAGAAAAAAAAGAGGGTATGTAAAGAACACTCTGTAGGTTTGCACCTTACAGAATATTTATAATGGGAAATGGCTTGCTCGAGTTTTTGTTGATGTCAGAAGGCCCTTGTGCCCTGAGAGAAAAAATACAATGGGGTCATTCCAAGAGGCACTGGCTTGTAAATAAGAAGCATATAAGGTTTTTTTTTCATGTTTTTTTGTATTATCTCTCTATGGTAACTGTACTAATGTTGCCTAATAGTACTGTGTTACAGACTTTGATTTTGTCTTAATGTCAAACTGCTGTTTCATGTATTACATGCCAAAATGTACCCTCATCCAACATTACATACGTATGGACATGGTAATAGTGTAGGTTGCATTGTGTATACTTCCGTACATTTCAATATAAAGCTACATACACAAATATACATCTTAGTTTGTGTGGATTTATCTTGTAACAAACTCTAGTTCTAACTTCCTGGTATAACAGCATGGCTTTTACAAACCTGAAGACAGCAGCGTTTACCTGAGTGAGGGGTTGTGGGTTCAGGTTGAAACTATTGGTTTGACTGACTGAATTGGGAGCAAAGGTAATGTGTGCATAATGTTTTATTTTAAGAAACACATATATTTGGGTCTGGCAGTCGGGTGAAAATTGTATAATAAAAATAAGTAAGCTGCAATGTATATCGGTCACCTGACAGCAAGATGGTTCTGGGATCAGTCCCTGGTTTGACCTCAGGCACCATTCTGTGTGGAGTGTATAAGCTCTGCCCGTGTTCACTCTGGGTTCGCCGGGTTCCTCCCACAGTCCAAAGGCTTATGCTTTAGGTTGACTGTCTTGCCCTTAGGGATGGGCCACAATGTCGATATTTAAATGACTTATCATTTAAATTATGATAACAATTAAATGATAATTTTCATTTAAGTATCATTAATATTGATATTTAAATGACAACATTCACCACCAAGTTGACTCACTGGCGTCGCTGCCTCTTCTCTCCTCTGGGTGGCGCTGCTCGACTAAGTGCAGGAGATTTGAATGAGACCCGAAGATGATGTTCCAAGAGGTTGTGTTATGCTCTAAACTTTCAAACTGCAACAGTTAGATGAAAAAAGGCTTGACAGACGCCCCAGTCTGTTTGGCTTTTAGAACATTGGAACAAAGCGTGGAGTAATTTGTGACGGTCGTATCTCTGTGCTTCTTATTCCTGCACTTAGCGACTGAGCACCAGACTGAGTACCAGCAAGTCTTTTAATCTTTACCACCGTCTTTTAACATAATTTAAGCCTGAAAAGATATGTAATGGCGTAAAACAAACTTCAGATTTCTGAAGTTATGTATGTTTCTTTGACTGTTTCATTGGGAGCAATGCACTGTGTAGTGTTCGTTCGACTATGTTGTTAGTACGATGATGACGCCAAAGGGGAACAGAAATAAAGCCCTGAAGCTGAAGTAGCCGTAGTGGTCAAAAGCAAATATATGAAAGGTTTCAATAGCATTGCTGTTACCTATGTAAGTTAGTAACACAGCTCCAGCTTCCCCAAGGTGAACTGTGGTCAGGGAGTTAAGCTGAACATTGTTCCTTTAACATGACAGTCTTATACGTGCGGCACGATTCACTGAAAATCACTGTGTTGCATAATTAACGTATAATGTCTACACTGTGATCACAGTTCACTGGGGGTTTATAATGCATGGTACCAAGTGACTCCCCATAAAACCTTTTAACTTCAGGTTTTAGTGATGTTACAAATCATTTTAATGAGGGAATTGTGGTGCAGTGTAAAGGCATTTTTCCATCTACAGTACAGTACCACAGTACTACTCCAACCCAGAACTATTCTCCCCATACTTCCTCAACCTGTGGAAATATCAGTTATTATTCTCTTCCTAATTATTCTGTTGAGAGTTTGTAGTTTTTTGTGTCCAATTAAGTTTGCATTTCATCAGCTGGGTGGAGATTATTGAACATTAATAAGAAAACGCATTCATTGAGACCTCATACACTTTTATAAACATTTATTTTTTCTAGAAATTGTGGTCTGATATGTTTGTTTGACCTTCCACACGTTCACAACACACTCGCTGCCTCTGCAAAAAGAGTGAATAAATTAAGCAGAAGGGGTGTATCTGTATAGATGCATTATCCCAAGTGTGTTTATTCCACAATTAATTTGACTTAATTTTAATGGGGGCAGAGTTGTTGTTGTTTTTTTAAACTGAGGAGATGATAAAACATTCAGATTATAATGAGTTGACGGAAATGTAGTAAATTGTGTGGAATTTATATTTCATACTGACTCCTGCAAACCACAGTATCAAACCGAATGGCATCGCTGCAAATATTTCAGTATTAAAAAATATTCAGATCATTAGCTAAAATAATCTTTGGGTGTAAAATAATCTTTGGGTGTAAAATAATCTTTGGGTGTATATCACAACGAAACTTGTGAAGTAAATTACAGTTCAGTGCTTAACAAGGTGAATATAACATCATATGTGTATTGATTAGATTTATGATTTGAGGAACCGCAATGATCCTTGGTTATGTTACAGTACTTACGTGACTCCAGTCCAGCGGTTTCCTGTCCGCTGCTTGAGTGAGAATGTGCTGCACTGGATGCAGCATTAGCTGATGGAGGTTGTTCATTCCAGCCCTTTGACTCAAGTAAAATCTTTCCTCACTGCTTCCCAGCAGCACTGGATCCGTATCTAGAACAGGCTGCTGTAGCATTGGGCTACTTTGACCTGTGAACCATGTGGTGGCCTAGTGGTTAAGACTTTGCCCCCCAAGATCAGACGGTCGCAGGTTCAAGTCCAAGCCTGGACATCACTGAGGTACTCTTGAGCAAAGTACTGCTGTTGATAGCTGCCCGCTGCTCCACGTGTGATGGGTTTAATGCCGAGGTCACATTTACAGTAGTTGTGGTGCACTGTGGTGTTGACAAATAATCACTTTTAATTCATATGGGATGTAACACCTTGAACCCGGTAGAAAAATGTAAAGATGGTAACTGCACATCACAAAGGACTTTGCTTTTAAGTTTACAATTTGTTTAATGATTTATAAAAAGTTCAGTCAGGTCATGAAATGTGATTTGGTCTAATTGTAGCGAAGCTGCTTGAATACTGTCAGTTTTTTTGTTTGTTTTTTACTTTGTTAGCACCGTAGCCTCACAGTAAGAAGGTCCTGGGTTCGGCAGCAGGTGTCTTTCTGTGTGGAGTGTACAAGCTCTCCCCATGTTTGCGTGGGTTTCCTCTGGGTTCTCCTGTCCACCCCACAATGTCCAAAGGCTTGTGGTTGAGGTTGATTGGCTACTGTACATTACCCATAGGTGTGAATGGTTTACTCCATGTTGCCCTGTGGTGGGTTGGTCTATTGTGTCCATTGTCTCAGCTTTCCTGTGACCAGAACTGTGTAAACGTTTCTTGAAGAATAAGCCCATGTAAAACCTACTGGAATAACCAGCATTTTCATTTTAGAAATTGAGCCTTTTGGCCTCACCACCAGGGTTCTCCTCCAAGTGCATCATGTTCTACATTGGTAGCAGTTCCAAATGAGTTGGCGGAGCTTGATGTGAATCTGAGGAGCACCCATCCTGTGCTGGTAGCGTAGCGTGACTTGGGGGGAAACCTGACACTGTTCAAAGTGTTCAAAAAATCTGAAAAATGGGGGGACTAATAAAAGGTTTTGTCATGACTGCATACCCTCTTTTTTCTATCTGGTTTAATTGGCCTAATTTGGCAGTGAAATCACATGCTTTGCTTTTTTTTCTGGAAGATGTCATCACTTAATCACTGATGTAAACTAGGCCTTATCTCTAATAAAGTAAAGGCAGCAAAGCTGTCAGTACTGTACAGTCGTAAAACCCTCGTTTTGTAGAGGCATTCTGTGATATCATTAGGCCTGCAACACGTGCAGCTTAATAACACTTTATATAGAGCGCTGCCTTGTAAAATCACTCCCCTGGGATGTGGCGTATGTTGGGTTGCTGTGAGAATCTGGTTACCAAGAGAAGTGATATAGTTACCACCAGATACTCAAACGTCAGCATTATGCAATCAAAACCTGGTGCTTAGTGCCCACTCAGTCTCACTCAGCCTAAAATATAAAGCCCCTGGCAAAGACCAGAGCATGACAGGAATGTTGATGGACCTTGGTTGCTTGGCAGACTGAGTTCTAGACAGGTTCTATCAGGTCAACAATTGGCTTATCAGCTCCAGAACCAATCTTAGCCCCATTCCTAATCTCATTTAATTACTGGAAGTCCCAGTGAGGTTTGAGAAGCTTTGTTACAGTTGTGCATCTGAAAAACTGTAATTCAGTATTTTTTTGTTAGGCTGGTGACATTTTCAAATGGTTAAAGGAAAATAAAAAAGCTATGATCGCGACGATTTATGCCTTCATCTCTGGGCACTAAAATAGGCGCTGACCCAGATCGGAGTGGCACTGATGCTGAAAACCACCCGCCGCTCTCGATGGCTTTCACAGATGAGAGGTGTCTAACACAGCTGGGTGGATGAGCTCCCCTGGCAGACCTGAGAAACACTCTTGTCTCTTCTCATAAAACACAGAAGGGATTATTGGCTTGAAACGAGAGAGTCATGTTGTCCAGATGTCCACCTGAGGTATGGACACTGACTGTGCTTCCTTAGGCCTACTTAGGCTTTTTGGCACATGTCCCTATTACTCCAGTGCAGACTGTGAGCCAGTCTGGAAGTCGGCCTGTGACTCAGAGAAACCTGAGTCGGCCGTGGAGTCAGTGAGACGAAGTGTTAAAGTAGCCACACTTACATCACCTTTTGCCACGGGGTCTGTCGTCTGTCGTCTGTCGTCTGCGTTTTCTCAGGTTTTCCCTCATTTGAGCCGAGGGACAATACTGATAAATATCTTAACTAGGGCAGCACAATGTGAGCCTAGCATCTTTGCAGTTGAGTTATTTTAGGTTATTAAACGCTGACCAACGCTCTGTTGAATTTGAATGGGAAGGTGTCCCGAACATGTGGTACTATTTTTCTAGTTGCCATAGAAGCTGAATTTGTGCTTCACTCCCCTTTTAGCGCAGTTAGCAAACTTGGCTTTCTATTCTGTAGCATGTTGTTCGTTAGCATGTTCAGTCTGTTTAGCAGAAGTAAACTGTAACATGGTTTTATGTTAAATTACATACATTGAAACGGTGGTGTTCTTTTTATATATGTATATAAAGGCTATTTTAATTTTCACTTGTATGTTACCACCAACAAATTGGTGCTGATTTTTTTTATTATTTTTCTCAGCGCAAGCAACTGCAATAAAATCAATTCATATGAAAACTAGGAAGTTAAGTTAACTTGAGGTTTCCTTCGCCCTGTCGTGATTGATCTCCACAATGATTCCATGAACATTCACTTTTACTGGTCTCCATAATAGAAGCCTGCTTTTAGCAATAATAAAGTGGTTGTGCGTATTGTAAGTTATTCTGAAGGTCATACCTTAGAGTTTTATGGCCACAGAGATCAGGAGCTCCCAGTTTTTATCTGGCCAACAGTTTTATTGATCAGTGAAAATGTGAAACACTCATTTTTGCAAATTCATCAACATTTTACCCACATACATGTCCTGCGTTCTTGAACACAACAGCAGTGTACCTTTCAGACCAAGACACAACTTGTCCAAGAAGATTGTCTGTTTGCTGGAACATGTGACTGTGCTGATGCCAGCGGAAGGTCTGAGAAATCATCAGGATCCTCACACTTGGAATTGATGCCTCAAAGGCCAGTATTACGTTAACAGTTGAAAAGTCCTCGTTTCTGGCCAGGAAATGCTGTATTTACTCCAAAAGCAGATTCTGTTTTATACCAAACATTACATATTAGTGTGAAGTACTGAGCGTTCTTGCAATCTAGATAACTCTCACTCTGGCCAAATAGCCACAGTCCTCAATCACCATGGTCATAAAGTATAATCAGTCATTTAATCCACCGGCTGCATCTGAGAAATCACAGTCAGCTTATTTATGGTTCATAGATATGATCTCACAGCACATACAGGTTTTATAGACTCCACTGACATAAATTATCATTACCCAGGCCTGGAGAAACCCTACACTACACTGCGGCATATCCTCTCTCTAATCCTAATTATGTGGAGCTGAATGTTGTTAAAGTCACCATGAATCAGAAATAACTAGTTATAGCTTCCGTATAACAGGGAGGGTCTTTGCACTAGATGAGTTTTCTCTTAATAATAGTTGGGGGCATTATTAATATTATGCAAAGCAGAAATTATTAAATTTCTATTAAAGATTACAGGAGAACAAGAATTGTGGCTGTTAATTCACACGTGATGAACCGTGATTAAAATAAACACAAACATTTATTTGGTAACGGCGTTTGTTGACTTGATTATATTGAATAAAACACTGAAGACAGGACAAATGGTTTATAATCAGTATATATAGATTTAATTGTTTAAAAAAAGTTTTTACACTTCATAGAGTTTCAGCACTTTTTTCAAGCATAAAGTATGGCAAATACAGTGACAGACAGACCACCATGGTGTTTTCACAACTAATAGTTTTAATTCAATACCACAGCTAGCAAACATCTACTGCCGTCGTTTTTATACTTTGCTTCTACTCAAGCACAGCTCGCCCACGGAACTTGTGCACAATCACATCACATGATTAGATTATTACCGTTATAAAGAATAGTTCAAATGTAGATAAGTTTTTCATCGATATAATTTTCTCAAGTCACATAAAAAATTGTGAAACAGGTACGTGAGAATCGTCGGGGCTCAACCCAAACCCAACAGAGACGAAGCGATATCTACAGTAGCCGATCATGGAAGAGCAGGTTGGCACGAAGTCGACCGCGCTCACGAAGTTATCACAAATGGGTAAAATCACCCAAAGATCACAATTTTTTTTTCTCCTTTTTTCCTGTAAGTGTGTATAAAGTATACCTGCATGTCTTTGCAAAAAATGCACATAGCTCTTCTATGATAATACATTCTACTTTCTATGCATGTAGCTCTTTTTCCTAAGATACATTCTAGCTCAGCTCTATTGCAAGAAATGTATTCACTGGGAACTTGAGGATACGGTCTGAAGTTTAGAGCAGCTCACATACCAGAACCCGCCCCCATCTCCCCCGACTGTGCTGGATCAGAGGAGAGCGGGGGAAAACGTTCAGTTCAGCAATTCATTTTGCAAACCTTGCTCACACAGACACCAGACCCGGCTCGATTTCACCTCTGAGGCTTCAAGCTCGCAAATTGAATCTCCAGCCTTCTAATTCTCAAGTCTCACACACAAGTCCCTTTCCCTGCCAGTGGGATATATTTTTGATAATCGACTGTGCACGAGTAATTAAATGACCTCTGCTGAGGGGAGGACTCGAGAGGGGCCATGCTAGTGTTGATCTGGGTGAGCACCAGAGTTAAAATGTATATCCACATCCACACCCTGGATCTTCATGACTTGCATGTGACCGTAATACACATCGCACTACTCAGAGCATGAGGAATCATTAAAAGCTAAAGAGCTGCTAAGTGAGGCTAAAGCCATCACTGCTTTTGTCATTTGCTGATTCCTTGCTGCAGACCTTGTTTAAATGGCTGTTCTTGTTTCTTTTGGGAATGTGCTGTTCACTCTGGAGTTCAAAAAGTCTCGAGACTGGAAACTAAGTTACTATTACCACCAAAGCAAGTTCATTTTTTAAAAGCTGCCTATTTGTTTTAAAGGCCCAGACTATTGAAAACTTGTCCATGTTTCACACAGTCAATACACATATGAACTCTGCAAATACAAGAAATTCAAATTTGATCACATTTTTTTATAGCTATGTTAAGAAAACGCATTCACACAAGTTACAAGAAGTGTTTCAGTCTGGATTGCTTTTTGAACACAGGGCAGCAAGTCAGAACAAAGCCGATTTCCTTGTGTCAATTAGAGGCAAAGTAACAAAAGCAGCCGTTTTAGTTCTAAACGATATAAAAATTAATTAATTACACAAATCTGGAATTCAAGGGAAAACACTAAAATAAAATACAATAGGATATGGGCCTTTTAAAAGTGGTAATGGTACTTTGATTGAAATCCTGTCATTTCTATTTTTTTTTAAATTTGTTTTTGACTTGAATATATCGAGACCTTGAATCTTTTTCCATCTTTATTTCTTAAAGAACATTGTTTTTATTTTTTTGTGGAAAACAGAAGAGACAGAAATGGTCCAAAATTACTTGCAGTAAAATTTAGGACCTACAGTAATACTTATTAATCTGTAGTAATTTCCCTGTAAACCTTTAAATGAGTTTAAAAAGAAAATCTGCTTTTACAAGGGGCCACTGTAGAAGTTAAGTTTAAAATCTGATTGTTTTTATCGGTTTAACCTCTGAGAAGTCCTCTTAGTTTAGTGTGATGTGTCTCAGGGGGGTGTCCATCCTAACAGCTAATAATTAAACTTCTTCGAGCTCTTCACTTGGCTACTATTCTAACTCTGACTTGTCTTCTCTGGAGATACAAGGCCTCACTGTGTTTTATTGCAACATGACAAACCATCTCATACTCTTAATTTCTCTGGAGATGCAGCTGTGTGAATGCCTTCTCAAGTCCCTCCCCTTCACTGATGCATCGTGGAGATCTGAAACAGGACTGATTAGCTTTGGCCGTCTCTTGTGAGCCAAATTAGTCTTTAAACGAGACTAAAATGTGATTCTGCCTAGCATATTTATGGAGACCATCTGGCTTTCAGAGCTGCTTAAAAAGACAGGCCAATCCGTATGGAGAAATATTCTAAAATATATAAAGATATTTGTGCTTTAAATGAACATTTTTCATGGTATCATTATTATTATTAATTTAGACAATGCAGATATGTCTCATCTGAACTTTTTGTGCTAGACCATATGGCTTCAGTTTCTGGATCTTAATATCCCTGCAATATCCTTATTGATTTTACTGTTTTAAACACAGATATTTAAATATGGCTAAACAGACCTGACATTCAAAAATGCAAACATTGCTGACAATTAACAGTGGCTAGGGATACTTACACAATGATGCTAACTGGACCCCATAACATTTCATTCACTGTAAGCCACATTAGCATTGTCAAAGACATTCCTTTAATGCATTTTAGCACATTCATTACTATACGAAAGCAGAGCAGAAATCTGTGATTAAATCTTAGATGAAAGGTAAATACAGTGTGGAAGACTTTGACTCTACATTCAACAACTACAGTAATCCCCAGTGCTGGAGCACCGCTGCTCTTTCATTCACTCTGGAGAGCAAGTAAACATCTCTACCTTCAGTAACACCATTCTCTCAACCTACAGCTATTTATTTATTATTATTTTATATAAATAAGTGTTAATGAAAGGGGCTTGTGTGTTTGACAACCAATTATCAAGCATGAAGAAAAAGAAAGGCAGCCATCTTGAAAGTTTCATAAGATGGCAGTTTCTCTGAAGCCATCATTTCTTCTCAAAAACGTTTCACAGAACTTACCCACATAAACACTTACCATCTAATTCAAAAAGTGATTGAAGTCTTTCTTCTGGGAGAGGGGATACTTTGAGGTTCAATTACTGTTTTAAAAATATTGTGCAGATTAAGAAAAAAAAAATGCAATCAGCAACTATACAAACATTATACAAGCCCTGGTTAAATTCAGTAAGCTGGTTTGATGTACATTCAGTAAAGTCCTGGCTTTACTGTGGTCCTAGGTTTAACACAGAACAAAGAAAATACAGCCTTGAGGTGCTTTGTATCAAGAAGAGTGTTGGCTTTAAATTGGGCCAAACAGTGAGGAGGATTTCCTCGGTCCTTATTCTGTTAAATTGACATTTTAAGCCCAGATATTTCAAGTTTCAGGGAATGGCTTATATGGATTCATAAAGTTCCAGTATATATATTTTTTGATTATATATGTTACATATGATAAATACTGTTTGCTGGTTTTCTCTTTGCAATGTAGAATATGTCTAATGCGGATCTATCTTTCTAATTAAAGCAGTCTAATGAAGGATACCAGACGTGTGCTTACAAATGAATATATGGAGTATTTACATTTCTCAGTTAACCGATATTTGAGGTGTCATTTTTTTATGAAGAAAATTACACCTGAAACACGTTATTTTAATTTCTTTCAGATGTTGGTTTAATGGGTCTGACGTATACACTGATGGTTCTTAAAATGACTGAAGAAAATGGCCTCTAGCCTTCAGCTCTTTATTTTAATCTCAATATCTGTGGAAAACATGGTGAGTGCTAGTGGCCACTGAACTGTAGCTCTATAGCAAACTCCACAGTGGCAGCGTGTAGTGAGAACATGAGCGAGCGTGTGCTTTGTGTTCAGATATATAGAACCGAGTGACTGGGTCACACTAGCTGCCCACCGGACCCCGCTGACACAGAGCGAGCACTTGGTGTGTATGTAGAGTGTATGCGCCTCTGTGAACCGGGACAAAATGTAAACAGCTTAAATGTGCAGAGGAGTGTGTGCTTTCTCAGGACCAGTGTGTGCATGTGCGGACACAGACGGTGCATTGCTACGGATGTTAAAAGAACAGACTGACCCTTTGTGCTAATGTGGCTAACACACCATCATTTGAGTAAAGCTTTTTCTATGACTATTGGCCTTGACCTTGTTAGCAGCATTAGCATTATTGACAGAACTATTCCTTTAAGAAAGAAACATGGAAAAGCACTTGTCCAAAGAGCCATAATGCCAGGCTTTGGTTACATGCTTGCACACGCATACACACACACACACACTCAGTTTAGTTTACAGAAATGGTCAAAGCTGCTCAAGGCGAAAGGAGGAAGCATTACTAATCTACTGTGAGTAGATTAAGAAAAGGGCTTTCATATTGCATTTCGATAGATTAAATTATGAGATTAATTGCTCAGTATATATATAAAATTGGAAGAAAGCTATATACCAAGTTAATGGTTACATTTCACTTTGCAATTCTAAAATAATTTTTACCAACAATATTTATGTATATAGTATATAAATATACATAAGTACATAAGTATATCTACACTTACATATTTATAGTACCGTATACCATACATATATTTATATGCATATATTTATAGTATAGCCACACATACACACATGGTGAATTTACAGTGAAAATGAATATATTGCAGTGCAGTGTTGGAGTAAGACTCAACTGAACATTCACATCATCTCAAGTAAGCTTAAAGCCTATAAAAGTTTAGGTGTATTGCTATATAAGAAAGACCAAAGTCCCCAGTCATTGTCAAGTTGAGCTGAGGTGAACAAATTGGAATATTGCTTTCGTACGATCTGTGAGCGCAACTTTTTTTCATCCTTATTTTCAACATAGGTCAGTTTGGGAGAAGAGTGCGTGTTTGTGTGTGTGGAATTTAGGGCTTGTACGGTGGAGACAGCCCAGTCAAGCCTGGAGCGGTACGACACTTTAGAGCCACACAACCTGATGGTTCTAGAAGTCAGAGAAGAGATCTTGAGGACCCAAGTGAATAATAAAAGGTGCGATGGTCCGCGGCTGGTAAAAGGGATTGTCAATGAAAAGACCACCTACAGTGAGGAGAAGAGCAGAGAAAGCTGCGATTAATGGCGCGGGCCAGCGGGAGGCAGTGGTACACACTCTGATGAGGGGAGGCGGGTGCTCTGGGTGTGCTGCAGGGGTGGATAATAGGGTCTCTGCTCTTTCAGGCTGTATGTGGGGTTTTCATTGAACCAGGAGCGTTTCAGGAGGTTAATAAAAGACATCAACAACTTAAGTTGCATGGTTTCCACTTTCCGACAAAAAAAAAAACTATTAAAAATAAAAACTCTGAGCTCATTCATTCAAAGATAAAAAAGCAGAGGATGTGTGAGGAAAAGGTATGTGGCAACTTTCAAGTTTCAGACAGATGTGGTTAGTACATAACTCTGACAAATCAGAACCAGAACCAGTGTGATTTTGGAGAGAGTATTGTACAATGAACGCCATCGCCATCAAAGAGAACAGGCCCCATTGGTTTCTGAGTGGACACAACTGAGGATGACCATGAGGAATGAGGAACACTCCATCTTACAGCAATGGGGATCATGTGACCACAGCGAGTAACCAGGGAGATGGTGTTTCTCTTTGGTTAGGGATGGCCACATTCCTCTCACGGACCAGCACAAAAACCTTGTGATTGGCTTTAAGCCAATCACACAACAGCAGCTCAGTCTGCAATGGCCCCTGTCTACAGTTTTCAGGAAATGGCATAATACCTACAAAAACCAGGACGAGATCAAGGTCAGAGTGCCCAGAGTTATTGAAGACTGTTTGTCTTTGGTAAACAGCCAATTATAGAAGCTGCAGCTGCTATAATGTTGTCTTTAGAGGAGAACTCACTTCTTCACCTCCCCTCAAGGTACAAGATGGAGAAGGTTGTTCTCAAGGTTAACGTATAACTGGCTGGCTATAAATTAAACAAGAAAGCTCAGAGGAGATTGAAGACATGGGCCATGTTGTGTGGTTTTTGTGCCAGCCTGTGGATGAGGAAGAACTTACAGCTTCCACGCTGAGACACTCACCAAGAAGGAAAAAACAAACACCAAAATAAAAAATAAACAAAAAAGAGCAAAGGACATAAGACAATTAGGTAGCATATCTCCATGGGTCCCATGTTGCTGCTTTCGATTCTCCGATGTACGGCTGAGACTGGCGCTTCCGGGTGTGTTGCATTTTGAAGGCTCTTTGGGGGTGACATGTTGTCCTGTATTTGTGTGTTTCTACCAACTGCTAATGGATTCTGCATTGGCATACTGGGTATGAATTTCGGCTATTCACAAAACCTAGGTCATGTCTAGTCCACTGTTCAAAGGATGCAGCAGTTTTCATGATGCATCCCTTGGGATCTGAATCTGCTTTGCCACAGGCAGCAAAAACCTTGAGCTCTAAAATCTATACTCTCAGGCAAAGCAGGTTTACTTAGATGTCAAGCCTTAGAGTCTGGGCAGAAGCCTGTGAGATCACCGCTGGTAATGCTACATAAACACTGCACGCGTGAATATCTGGGTTTAGCTTCTACACACCAGTCAATGCTTGGCAGTTGAGGAAGATAAAAGGTTTTTATTTGTCAGCAGTAGTTTCAGTTAGGCCTATACATCCCATAGCTTCTGCCATTTTTACATAGATAGAACCTGTGTTCAATCACAGCCTTAATCTTTCCTATAGAAAAAAACAAGCACAGTTAACGAAAAAAAGAAAAAAGTTTGTATAATTTAAAATTCCACGAATGAGGTAACAATTCACAGTACAAATCGTTCAAGTCTTTTTTTTTTTTTTCTTCTTCTTTAAGAACTTAAAACCTGGGTTTTTCAAAGTCAGAAAACAGAAAGAGGTCAAAATAAAATAAAATAAAGTAAAATAAAAATGCTCTTTACAAATAATCTTCCACTTAAAGTCCTTATAGCTCTTCATGGTTTACTCAGAGATTTTTGCCTAACGTTCCCTTTTATATTTGAAAGTTGCGTGCGTGTTTGTGTATGCGTGTGTGTTTTGGTAGATATCCTGAGCTAAAAGAAGGAGTAGTGGGGGATTGGGTAGGCGGGCACTTTCATGACGGGCAACAGAAGCATTCTCTTGGGCAAACCTAGAAAGAGAATGAAGAAAGTACTCCACATGAGTCCGGGGGTCGGGGAAAAAATGAATAATTAAAAAGAAAGGATGTGTCAAACATGTCCCATTTTAAACAAAGGGCCATGTATTGATGGGAGTAACTAGGGTGAGTGAGAGAAAGCAGGGCGTGTCAGTAGGCCGGTATGAAAATCAAGGGGAAACATTAGTCCACACAGGAGAGGAAAGTGCAGGTGTGGAAGTGTTTGCAGGTTTGCCTGTAAGTGATTATACTTACAAAAAACATGTATTCTTAACATGATAAAAAATATTAAAATGCGATAAAGTAAAAGTCACTTTCTGTCTTAATCTGAATGGTCAATCCAGTCATTCCTATTAAAACATATTTGGACTTACTGCATGTACTTTAGAAGCTCATAAACAGTGGAATTTTGTTCAAAATGAAGGAATCATTTATATTAACCTACTTATATATCTCAAATAGCTCATTTCTGTGCCTGTAAACAGGGCAAGTTGGGCTGAACAAGAATAAAGAGGTTGGGTTCTTCACCCTGGTGTGTGTTTGTGTATGTATCATGTTAAACAATTGTCTCCCAGTCCCATTTTAGAAATCACAAAGCAGCAACAGGAGGCAGAGGTTTGGACAGCACTGGATGACTGGGTGAGAGGAAGTGCATGCACACAGCTCTCAGAGACCAGAGAAAACAGAATGAGAAACAGAGAGAGAGAGAGAAAGAGAGAAAGTGGGGGGAAAGGACCTAGGTCTCCTACAGCACTGTACCTGGCGTTCCTCCACCTAGAGGATTGCTCATTATGTTACAGGCAGAAACCAGGACATCAAGGACAACCCCACTTACTGCACCTCAGAGGTCAAAAGTCCAAAATGCAACAGGGCTCCCTCTATATTCTGGCTTCCCTAGTTCTCCCTGCACATAAAACTCATTCAAAGCAGCTTCAGCTAGACAGGACCAGAGAGAAAGAGACCCAATGTCATATGCAACACAGCTACACAAGTGATTTATATCCAATTCCTACCAATACTAATGCCTGTGTACGTTAGTGAGAAAAACAATTTTTATATACACATACAGTATTCATATTTATTTATCCCTACTGCTATTGTGTTTTGTACTTTGCTCTTTTACTACTGGCTGTTGTAACAAGTAAATGTCCTTGTGAAGGTATATAATATACATACGGAAATTAGGATTGGTGGTCATAATTTGATTTTCCTGATTATCTTAACCATCATCTATAGATATTTTTATTTTGTGTTCAATGTGAGCCAGCATAAAAAATAGCAGTGTTGGTTACTTAGTTAGTAACGGAAATAAAGTTTTGTTACATAATTATAATGAATATTTATGCATGTCTTTTATACACATTTGGTAAAAGCTCATTCTGATACAAATCTGTAGTGTTAGAGTATGATATAATTGATATAATCTTTTGATCTTACATACGAGCCTTTGTCAATAATATAATATACATACGGAAATTAGGGTTGGTGGTCATTATTTGATCTAATTTTCCTGATTATTTTCTATTATCTACATTTTAGTTTTGTGTTCAGTGTGAGCCAGCATTAAAAAAATAGCAGCGTTGGTCTTTTCGGTTTGATTTGTGCTAGACTAAATTTAGCATGTAATCTCCGGTCTATCATTGTACCAATCAGAGTTTTGCATTTATGAGTGTGGAATTTAAGTTCTGTGACTAAGTCACATCCCTCATTTCTGATCATTTGAAATAATAGCTTTAGCTCCTTAACAATGATATTGGTGACAAAAGCTGTTAAGTCTGTACAGTGTACAGTACAGTATGTGTGTAGCTGACCTCTGTATGCTGTACGTATGTGGTTGTGTGTGTTTGGGTGACGAAAGAGAAACACGCTAGTCCTCTGAAGCGCTCTCACAGTCTGCAGAGTGAGAAGAGCCTGCCTCAGCAGCTGGCTGGGTTTGGCAGTGATGACACCTCCTCATGAAGAGCTGAACAGAAACGGCAGCAGCCACCTGATGCTCTGCTCTAAATCAACACTACATTTGGCAGGATGTCCAAAACTAGTTCAGAGGCTGGACTACAGGTCCTAAAGTAACTGGAGCAATTATCAATGTTATAAAATTGATTTATGTTACATGCATATAAATATGTACACAATTACAGTCAATTACATTGTAATGTAATTAATTATATTTACATACAGTTTACATTCTGTACAACCTGGTTATGTATCGTTCAAGTTTGTTTCAATGTAAACTGTACAGGTTGTGTATATAGTACATGTAAATCTGTATGTGGTAAGTATATATGGGATACAAATATAAATCTAAATGCTCTAGTGACATTGGTCTCCAAGCCCCACACCCCCATCTCTTTCTCTCTTAGCCAGGGCTGCTTTGAATGGGGTATCCTAGTGCTGTAGACAACAGAGCCATTCCGACACTGCAGTAGAAAGACACGTCCAGAGTCAGGGACAGGAGGTGGGGTTAGAGGGAGCAGGCAGACTCAGACAAAGCATCGCTCATAACACCCAGCCGAAGCGAAGCAAGGCTTGCTCCAACCACAGGAAGAACCAAAAGGTTATGACCCTGTCCTCCCATTGGCAAGGGGGATTTGCCAGCTTGAGTTCAAACAGAGCTAGATCGCTGGCTTGACAGGTTTCAAGGCCCAATTGAGAACTGAATGGAAGGTGGGTTAGGGGGTAGTTGGGGCAGATTTGGACCCTAGATTCAGAGCGGGGCAGGGGGAAAGGGGTACGTACCGTATGCAGGAGCAGCAGCAGCAGCACCGTATCCATACGGGCTTCCAAAACCTGCAAAGAAGATGGATTGAGAGAGACACACACTGATGAGACTAAATATCAACATATTTGCACTTTCATGTGTACTAGAGGGGATGTACATCACATTAGAAATGTCCTTTTTGGAGAGCAGTGGCCTGTTCCAGCCTGATGAGCATTAAAAACTTCTTCTAAGGTCCTAAAAAAATCTCCTGAAATCTGTGAAACATGGCACCCGTTTTCATAACCCTAAAATCCCATTTATTGAAAACACCTGTAATTTCACCAGCAAATTTACTGCTAATCCTAGGGGTTCACATACATTTGCCAATCACAGACACTGGATTATTTTCCTCTAAAAAGAAGACCAAAATAATATACTTGTTCATTACGGAAAAATATAACATTCTAAAGAATTTTAAAGTAAAAGTAAAAACTTAATAATAAAAAAAAACAAAACTTCAAGCACCACTTTTTGCAGAAACGCCTGAACTCCCACCTGGTGTGACGTAACCTGGGGCGGCAGCGCTAACGAAGGCTCCTCGCGTAAGTGCAGCTCTACCTCTTCCTCGAGCTGCCTGAACTGCCGCAGCAGTAGCAGCCGCAGCAGCAGCAATCACTCCTTTACTCTATAGAATGAATGAACACACACACACACAGCATGTTTACCTATGGCTATGTTATTTGAGGCTAATCATTTAATTTATTATAGTTTCTATTATATATATTAAAATATCTTATAATAAACATAATTTAAAAGAGATTAAAAGATAATACATCTGCCATGACATGTTTTTTATACCGTTTCACTCCTTATGTCATGTATGAGTAAACTGTTGTGTAGTGTGTAGTGGGTACAGTGGTGCAAACGGCAGATGACCCCATTGCACATATTTTTTATTCAAATGATGGTTGTGGTCTCCAAAACAGACCAGACCCTGCAGAGACGTTCCTCTGCAACCCCTTATATGATCAGAATTGCACTGAGCCACATGAAGCAGGAGCTGTCTAAACTGAATCAATAAGCTTTATAGTCAAGGTCAGAGAATTGATTATTGATCAGGAGGAGTTGTAGGACATACACATACTGATCAGGAACTCATTGACCAGGTTGCTCAAGCAGGCAGGAAATATTGATCAGTGATTACATAATTATCTCCAAAGGTTTAGTCATGTGACAGAAAGCATACAGTAAATGAAGCCACTGCCATTAGGGAATACTGTGTTAGCAAAGTTGCAACTATGTTTGGTTACTTGACCCAAGATTTCCTAGCAGAACATTGCACACATACAGTACATTATGCGTGAACCACTAGTCTACCTGATGTAAAAGAAAACATGATTGATTATTTTAAAAATGTAATTCATTAATAAGGCCACTTTCTTTCACTGCTCTATGGTCCATACATTCCCTTTGTAGGTACTTAATGCAGTGGACAGGGCATGAGCATGAGCAGACCTGTCAGCAGTTACACCCCACATATGCAGGAGGTGGCAATGCTACTTTTTGTGCTATAGTACTTCCTCTCCAGGATCGGACCAGACTGTCTAGCCTGTGCTTGTCACATGCATTATTGAGCCTTGGGTGCCCAAGTTTTTGTCTCCAGTTGACTGATCAACTTGGTTAGGTACTAATCACTCCAGGAATACCCTACAAGCGCTTGCTGTTTGAGAGATCCTTACATTCGCCCATTTTTCCAGCTTCACTTTCACTTTCTGCCTAATATATTCCACCCCCTCAACAGGTGCCACTGTAATGAGAATGAAATGATCACTGTTATTACTCATCTCACCTGAGGGATGATTTTTTTCTTCTTGTTGCCAGCAGCATTGGGCCCAGAAAACAGTTTCTCCAGAGCAGCAAGGGCAGCACTGGCTTTGGCTACTTTCTTGTTGGGCCCTGCTCCACGAAACTTCTGCCCATCAACCTCAACCTGCCAAAGACAACAAAGTTCTAGGCCTTTCATCTCATAAGATGCAACTTTTCAGTTTGTGACAAGCTTACAACATT
The DNA here is from genome assembly GCA_037576955.1 of Lepidarchus adonis. Lineage (NCBI taxonomy): Eukaryota > Metazoa > Chordata > Actinopteri > Characiformes > Lepidarchidae > Lepidarchus > Lepidarchus adonis. The sequence continues at coordinate 18,456 of JBBIGC010138086.1, forward strand.
TTGTGAAGTTAAATATATAACATAGCCTTTTCGTAGTGCATTGCTGAGGGCCCTACATAAAGAATATCCAAAATATACTTTGGACACTGAATTTGTAACTATTTAATATATTAAAATGCCATTTTACTGCCTTTTCCTTTAAAATTCCCTTTGAAGACAATTTAATTCTATTTTAATAAGATTAACGCTAATACAATATTAATATAAACATTAGTTCTAATTAATTGTAATAAATTCTATCGACATATGAGTAACTCACCTCCATAACGAAGCGTTTGTCATGGCTGCCTCCGCTTTCAGAGATTAGCTCATATTTGAGACCCCGTCGCTTCTCATTCAGCTCCATCACTGGGTTCTTACCACTTGCTGTTAGAATAGGACCCTGAGTTCGCACCTACACACACCATCAATAGTGCAAACAGGACAGGAGATCAATGATCATGTTCCATCCCAAAGTGTCATGTCTGCTGAAATCCAGATGTGTGGGGGTCAAGTGTGAGTGTACCTCCAATGTGTTGGAGCTGTCTGTGGAGTGTGGTGTGTTATTGCTCGAATGTGTAGATGTCTCGCTCTTCCCTTCACTGTCTGATTTCTCGTCAGCGCTCATGGAGTCCAGGTCTGTGTCGAAGCCTGTGGGGTAGCCCATGGCCTGCAGCACCTACCAATTACACACACAACTACACTAAAGCACTGTAATACCACAGACACAATAACTAAATGCACATTAATGTGCTGCACACAACAAATCCTTACACAGACATACACAACATTACTCATCTAACTCTCTAATCTGAAATTTCCCAGGCATACAGAAAATCCCTGGTGAGTAAACAAACTTCAGGTAAAACACAGTTATTTAGGATTCTTCCTTAAGAGATTCTCCGCACTGTAACTACAGAACCAGTTAAGGATTCACATACATTACACTGGCATTAAACAAACAGTGCAAGTGTTTTACTGTTGATGTTACTAAAATGTTAGTGATGCAACTGTTAGGACTGATTTAGCAGAATTGAAGTGAGTTGTGAGAATTTATAATACACTACATGATTTTCTTATTAATGCCTGATATTAACAGACTTCTAAGAGCTGATGTAGTGAACACATTTTTATCTAAGGAAAAGCCAGAAAATCAAATACCGATGTGGAGCTGCTGTCCAGCTAAGTTTCTGTATAGATCATTTTTGCTTAAGCTCAGTTGGATTATGCCGGACATCTACAAGAGTAGAATTCTGTTGATTGAATTCTGAGCATCCTGTTGACACGCTATATATATATGGATCAGGTAGGTCAGAATTGTTCTGGAAATTACCTTTTCAGTTTTGGCCATGGAGTGCACTATATCAGCATTACTGACTGTATATTTCTGTCTAATGCTGTGTGTGTTCCTATGTCTGTCTTGTAATAGAGCTCCGTGTGAGAGGTTCTGCTCGTTTGGCAGTCTGACCCAAATTGATTGCTGGTGTTTGGGCAGAGGACAGAGCCTTTTATGGCTGTGCTCTGGAGGAAAGAGGATTAGACCATCTCCTGCTCCACAGTCTTTGTTCACAATCGCTTTGGAATTACACAGATTTGGACCCTCCTTGCATCACAGGCCATGTGTGTGTGTGTGTGTGTGTGTGTGTGTGAGACATGCATAAGTGCAGCTGAAGATTAAATGAATATAGTATTATTATTATTATTATTATTATTATATTATTATTATTATTATTATTATTATTAAGCAATAGTAATATTTCCTCACTTTTAATATTTCATATGTTTTCTTTTTTGGAACAGGTGTAGTATTGACAGAGATTGTATTGAATCTCTCATGTTTACTGATGCTCTAACAAAGCCTGTGCTCTGTTGGTGTTAAAAGCTAAACTCTTTGGCTTAATGCACATGGATGTTTTCAGACTACATTTGTACTATCCTGAGAATAGCAGGTCACTCCAATATGGAGCTCTACCCAGGACATACAGGACACATCACTATGTCTCCTAAAAGCATCTGTGCGATAAACCCTCTTATTCCACAGCCCTTCAGAATCCCCTGTTGTAAATGGTTCTGACGAATGCTCTACTGCACAAAAGACTTCCTAGTAGAACATGTGGCTTAAACAGTTCAGCAACAATTACATTTTTAACTTAACCTATATACAGTATAGCGAATCTGAAGACATTTTTGGTGCTTAAATGTTGCTTCTTTAAATTTAGTACTGTAGCTCCAAGGGTGACGTTCACAAACACAAAAACAAGCACAAACAAAATTGTCAGGAAACTGGCCCAAAATAACTTCTATAAAAATAAATACATACATAAATCTTTATAATAAATAAATACATTTAGAGAAGAAACTAAAAAAAGTCAGCGCTTCGTTATGAAAATAGGTTACTAAAAACGAATGTCATGCTTCCAGGCAACACATAGACGACTGGCAATGGCTAAAACAGTAGTAAATGAAAGAACTGAATGCTGAATTAAATCCACAAGTTGACCTTAATGAAGAGCAAATTAACAAAGGGTTTTATTGTTGTATTTTAATGAAAGCAGCTTTGGCTATTTCAGCAACTACTGTCATCATTTGCCTCATACTATATCTCCAGCACTACACTAAATTTAGTCAAGTCAATTTTATTTGTATAGTGCTTTTTAAAACTGACATCACAAAGCAGCTTTATAGAATTTACAGAATTCTGATCCGAGCCCCAACTGAGCCAAAGGCAACTAAAAAGCAGGAAGAAACCCTGGGAGGAACCAAGGCTCAGAAGGGGAACCCATCTTCCTCTGGATGACACCACAGAGTGACAACAAAAAAGATCTACCTATCTAACCATTTATCTAAAGAAAAATCAGTCAATCAGCCTTCTCTAATTTACTACATCTGGGGTGTGTGGGAAAACGATATGATTTCTTTAAACCAACATATTCCTTTAAAAAGCTAAAGTTTTATCCTGACTTTATCATGACTTAGAGAATTAGAGTTAAATGCAGTCATTGAGTCTGTCCTGTGCTCCTACATCACAGTCTGGTATGAAGCAGCCACTAAACGGGACAGGAACCGACTGCAGCGGACTGTGCGGTCAGCCGAAAGGACCATCTGTTTCTTTCCCCTCACCATCTCCCTCCTAAACAGCTGAACTGCCACAAGTACACACAGCATCACATTTGCACTTTATTTACAATCTCTGTATATTAGAGTTTAGTTTACATCTGTATTTATTTTATTATATTGTATGGACGAGTGTCCATTTATGCACATGTATAGATTCATACATATACTTATAT
>JBBIGC010138100.1:0-21718 GCA_037576955.1 Lepidarchus adonis
AATAGTCTATATACTCTCAATGTCCATCAGCTCCACAAAAGAGTCACCATCCAGACTCTGCAAAAAATCACAGAATAAACGCTTTTCTATCAGAGTCATTATTAATATTTTATGTATCAGGTACTCCTCTCTGGGATCAGACCAGATGGGCTACCCTTCACTCCCCGCATGCATTATTGAGTCTTGGGTGCCCATGACCCTATCAGCAGTTGTCCTTCCTTGTTACTAACAAGACCTGCTGTTTTGGAGATGCTCTAGCCATCACTTGTCAAAGTGGCTCAGATCTTTACACTCCTGCTTCAAGCATATCAACTTGGTTCATCAGTGGTTTTAATGTTATGGCTGATCAATGAGAAAAGAGTCATGGGAAGGATTAGACTGTGGACTGTGTAATTGTCTTTGAGGACTAGATTGAAAGCCAGTCAACTTATAACAGAAAAGCGAGAGAGTAGATGAATATAATCTTCTGGTTGTTTCTGCTCCTCTAGAGAAGTTGTGAGAGTGACCAAGAGGACATCGAGACCAAACCAGCCTCTCTCATCCGCCGCAGACTGAGCAGCAGTTCCTGAGCTTCAGCTGTAGAGGGCTTCATTCGCTCTTGGTTCTCTGGCTTCTGTTATGGACCTGAAGTACAGGACCTCCCGTATTCTGTAACCCAGAGGTTCTTGCAGTCTGAATGGATCTGAAAGCTTAGCCCTCCATTGATTTGGTTTACAGTGATCATGTGTTACAGTACATATGTTGGCCATATGTGCAACAATCATCATACACTTTCTGTGGACATTTCTAAAGGATTTTGACACATTCTTAACACATTTCAGATTAATGTTTTAATTTTAATAGAAAAATTAATTTCTGAAGGGTCAACAAGAAAAAATATGGGACTCATAGGCTAAAAGAAACTTTGTCCCAAACTATGAAAAGTAGTCAAAATGTCTGAGGCCTGAAATAAATGTATCTTCATAATACCAAGTATGAACTTAAAAATCAGATGAAGAAACTACTGCAGCTGCCAAAAACTCTGTGTTAAGGATTAATATGAAGCATCATTAACTTGTCTTAAAGACGTCCACCATGGTTAGTGCTGTCACCTCTCAGCAAAAAGGCCCCAGGTCAACCACAGGTGCCTTTCTGTATGGAATATGCAAGTTCTCCCCATGTTCACATGAGTTTCCTCCTGGTGCAGGAGCTCCAGTTTCCTCACACTGTCCAATGGCTTGTGCTTTAGTTTGACTGGTTACTCTAAATTGTCCCTAGATGTGTAAATGGTTGTCTGTCTATGTGTTGCCCTGTGATTGGTTGGCCTCCTGTCCAGGATAAACCCTGCCTTGTGCCCTTAGTTGGCTGGGATCAGCTCCAGCTTCCCTGAATTGGAGAAACAGTTTGGAATGGTCATGATGACTGTGTGTGGTTTACATTTACGTTTGACTTTTATTATTTGCCTTATTTTAGTATTTGATTAATTATTTTTAGAATATATTACATATTGCAAATTCATGCAAATTCATTCAGGGGACTAACGGAACCACCAGCATGCAAATGTGTGATTGCAATTTCCCAGTAGGTTTTCTTCAATACTAAACAGAGTGTGACCTGTTTACCATTTTAGCTCATCTTATTCATGTTAGCACTGTGTGACAGGCTTGGGAAATTATGACTTGTGCATTTTTTGTGGAGTATTGTATTAATTTGTGAATCATAGCTGGTTGTTTGTTTGTGTAGCATACCAGCTAAAGCTAACACACATACTGTGTCTCACCTGAGGTGTACTTCTGGAGTCTCAGAATTCTCCTGGAGTTGGCGTTTCAAGTATCTCAAAGGGAAATCTTTCATTTTTATTGTATTAATAAACTATTTGTGCATAAAAAATTTTCTTTGAAGTCAATATTCATGGGCTGAATTAATGCTTAAAACCCACATTGTACAACCTGACTCTTCACCCAATAAGTAGATTTTTTTCCGTACAATCAACCATATCATTAACACCTGCCAAATATTGTGTTGCATTAACGTTTGGTCCAACAGGAGCTCTTTTTTGGAATCGGACCAAACGGGCTAGCCTTGTGCATCAATAAACCATTGGGTTTATTACTCATGACCCTATTGCCGATTCACCAGTTCCCCTTCCTTGGATCACTCTTGGTAGGTACTAACTACTGCAGAACTGGAACTCTCCACATGACCTACTGTTCTGGAAATGCTCAAGCCTTCACAATAAGGCCTTTGTCAAAGTGGCCCAGATCTTTATGCTCCAGCTTCCATCTTTAACATCATCTTTAAGAACTGACTGTTCACTTGCTGTCTAATATATCCCACCACCTGACAGATGCCAGAGTTTTTTTCCCCTCTGAAGTTAGTTTATGTTCCAAAAAACATCCTCATCATCATTCAATCATCAATCACTCTTCATCATCAACAGAAATAAACAAGTTTTGTTACTGTGCCTTTAAGACAGGTCTATGCAAAACCCCTTGTTCTGATTGGCTCCCTGTATTGTGCATCATTCAAAAAGCAATCTGAGCGGAAACTCTTCGCACCTCTAAATCTCAAATTTGAGTGGGTGGTGCGATCTGTTGTGACAGATTTTGTGACATCACAAAAACAGACGAGCTTAGTTTCTAAAAATGACGTGTTCTAGCTTGTTTACATATTGAATCATGTTGAATATGTGAACATGTGACGGAAATGTTTCATAATAATTTGTATGACATGAAATCACATGGTGTCATGTCTGAAATAAGTGGCGAATTATAATTTATGACTGAGTTATGCATATGTATGTATGCATATTATATGAAATTATTATTTTAAAAATACTAAACAGTATTTTTTCAAGATTAAGATATCCAAGTATCAATTATACACTCATAATCATGGTGTTAATCTGAGCAATCATATTGCTATGAAGTTCAGCTCGGATTAGACGGGAATAGACAGGAAACGCAACAGTTGATAACCTGAAGAGACAAGGCCGCTTTGTTTGCAGTCTGTCTTTGTCGATAACTAGATAAGAAACTCTTGAGAACAGAATCGTTGCCCCGCCCACAGGATCTATTCACAAGAATTAATATACGAACCATACGAACGAGCTGATGTGAGGAGAAAGCCTGAAGAGGTTCCATTCTTCAACTAAACAATTCTCTTTGTATAGCACATTTTTTACAATTGATGTTGTAAAGCCCCTAATGAGCAAACCAACGGTGTCAGACAAAGAAAACCTTTGAAGGAACCAGGACTCAGAAGGAAAACCCATGCTCCACTAGTGACACCAGTTAAAGGGTGGGTAGCATGTGAAGCGCATGTAGAAGCTCCATGATGGTCAAATTGATCTTTGAACAGAAGAGCAGGAGGCCCCAGTGACTTGAGTGTCATTCTAATTCTAGCAAAACATCTTTTGTCTTTGCAAGAGCATGTTCTCCAGTGTAGGAAGTCACAGCTGATGACGATGGCTTCATGACAGGTTCTGATATCTCTGGACTCAGCATTCCAGTAGAAGAGAGGGAGGAAAATAAAATAAAGACGCTTTTCACTCTAGATTCCAAACGCTGCCCATGCTGGAGCTGCATGATCTCCCTCCCCACCTCCCTGGAAAGAGTGACCACAGAGCTGGGCTGGTCCAACTCAGCAGATCAGTGTGGTTTGAGGGAATCACCCAACACATCTCAACTGCCCAAACCTGCTTCCAGTATGGAAGGGGCTTTTCACCCAGGGACCACCGTCCATTTGAGCTGCACTTGAAAACACATCTGAGTCATGTGATCAGCATTCTCCACCCTTGATCAGGGCTTACTTGGGTTTGGAGCTGGAACCGTGTGGACGGGCTGGAAATCCCCCTGAGGATTCGTCTTAAAACACCTGGTATAGAATTTCCTCCTCCATCATGGAAGGGACCAAACCTGTTTCTTCATTAAACAGGAGTTTATCTCCTGTATCTCCACTTGCGTTTTCTTTCTTTATTATCATTATATATTATGTATAATATATATCATTATAATAAGCTGTCAAAAGAGTCTCGGCTGCTAAATGATGATAAATGTGATATTTTTTTTGTTCAACAACGTCCATAGTCACGTGAAAGTACACAAATCACGATGAATTACACCCCACACACACACACCCCACCACGTTAACTAAACATGGGTTAAGATTCACTCTCAGAAGCAGAATAAGTGCACTTCAAAGTGCACTTGTGCTTACATTCTGTTGTAAACTTGATTCACTACAGCTCCTTTTTAAGGACTCACAATTGTTTAATCCAGAAACACAAGTCAAGTGTGTGAATATGACTCAGTGTGAAAGTTTCTCATACAAATCTACACCAATCAGCCATAACATTAACACCACTGACAGGTGAAGTGCATATAACATTGACTCTTTAGTTACTTCATTACAGTGTAACCTGCAGGGGGTGGGATATATTAGGCAGCAAGTGAACAGTCAGTTCTTGAAGCTGATGTGCTGGAACCAGGTCATGGGCACCCAAGGCTCACTGATGGGTAGTAAAGGCTAGTTTCTCTGATCAGATCCCTCCTGTGGGACAAACTGTTAGTGTTGGCTCTGATAGAAAGGGGTCAGAACATACTGAAGTCCTATCAGGGGGATCATTGTAGTTATTTGTAGTATAAAAATGCAAAAATAATTATGATTGGAATCCAAATGTTGTTTTTATGTTAAATAAATATTAAATAAAATAATAAAAAACAAGAGGTGTCATTAGTTCAGGTGCTGTCAGTGGCATTTGGGAAACGCACAGTTTAGCTGTGTCCCAGAGCAGACATACCCCAAAGCGTTTGGTTGTGAACACTATTTAGTAAGCTAGTGTGCCGTTTGGGACGCAGCCTGAGTACCTCCACCGAAACCAAATGGCCCCGCCCCCTCTAATGTTGGTCGCTGCCTAGAGCTTTGTGTTTTGAGGGAGTGAGCGAGCGAGTGAAGTTATTGGAACGCAGCCCGCCCTGGGACGCCTTTTCGGTTGCACCTGAGCTCTCGGTGGCGAACCGGTTTGCGCGAGGGGATCGAATGACGCGGAGAGCAACACCTGAGAGGAGCGGCAGTTTCGGCCTGGTAGAGTGCAGCTGAGTCCTCAGACGGAGTCGCTGGGCTGAAGGGACCGGGAATGCGGGAAGAACCTGACGGCAGTCACTGTTCGCCATGAATGGAGCAGCTCGAGCTGAGAAACTTCTCCACAGGTGAGTCGCTCAGAAACCTGGTTTAGTTTCCGGAGCTGAACGCTGGACACTTTGCTCAACACGGTGCTGAACATCAGTTATCGGTGAAGTGGGCACGGGGTCACATTACAAACAGGCAGCCTTCTGCTGTTACAAGACTGCATTTAAGGTGATTAGGGTTTTTTTTTTTAAATATGGTATTTATAAGTAATATAAGTTGTCAGTTTCATGATATGTTATTATTTTATAAATATATATATATTTACAAATATAATCATAACATGAAACAGATAACTTATATTAAGGTAATCATTTTTTAGGTTGGACATTTTCTGAAATAATATTTTGTAAATAATAATTGTATGTGTAAATGTGCATATAAAACATGAGGTAATTAAATGTGGACTTATTTAAACCAGGTTCACATTTATTGTTTTTGTTAACATTAAGATCAAAGATTTTTACTGGGGGAGATTTTTTTTTTATCTCTTTTTATAATCCCATACATCAGAAAATACTGCCAACAGTAGGGATGAGTCATTTTGGTAGCATACCTAGTTGTTTGTTTGTTTGTTTTAACCAAGGCTTTGCTTAAAAAGTCATTTTCAGACACAATAATGCTCTATACTGCAAATCCACAAGCCCTGTAGATGTCTTTGCCATGTAACTCCTCCTATTTAAGCTTGTCAGTATTTGATGAAATGTAATTAAATTGCAGTTCTTTCAAATTGCAGTTTCACTGTTGTTCAGCTGAGTCTAGGGCCGTGTTAAATCCTTATGTCGTCTTGTCTTTAGGAATAAAATGCTTTGTAAGAATCAGAATCGGAACCAGAATAATGTCCTGCAGGAAATTGCGTAAATCAGGTTATGAGTGATATTTGAGCAACTCCATCTGTAAAACTATACTATAATACAAATAGTAATAAAACTGGAATGTTTTGTGAGTGTATGTTCTGCTGAAGGGGAGATTTCTGACTCTCAGTAAGAAAAACAGACCTGTAATTAAAATCTAAATAACCAAATTCAAAGTCACAGCCTGTATGTGTGTTTCCACAGTGCAGGAAGGTTTTCACCTGTGGTGTTTTGTTGTTTTATGCTGTGTTGTGGTCTACAGTGTGTTAATGAAGCCATTCCAAAGCCATAAACTGCTATGCAGCGTCAGCGTGGAGCAGACTGGATCCTTGAAGCAGAAGGATGTGATCGTTTACTCGCAGTGTTTGCTTTGGGCCTAACTGGCAGCTTTTAAGTTTTTTTGTCAAAGCAATGGCTGCACGACTGAAGATCAATAAGCACATGTTTTCTTAGAATACGGTGCTTGGTGATTACAGACTAGACCTCAGTCTTAAGTCCAAGGCAGCAGCAGCGTTTGCTTCAAGAAGTCACGAGTTTAAAACATGGAGAAGAGGAAGGATTGTTCTGAGAGCGGGAGAATAATCAGATAGAAAAGGAGACGACTCGCCTCACTTCCTGCATACCTGTTATTATGTGTAAAAACAGCCCTTACAGCCATCTACACACACACACACACACACACACACACATTAACACTCCCTATACACCCCCAGTCTTTTGTTTTTGTAGTCAAACCTGCTCACGTGCTTTTGTATTCGTTTTACTAGCACTTACAGGGTCGCTCTGCATAGCACTTAGTGTCATACACTGTGGCCAAAAGTTTGTAGATGGGTTTATTATAATCCAGGGTACTATTTAATGCTGAAAAATGTCCAGAAAATATTTATTTAATGTTTAATTGTATTTTGTATGGTCGTTTTAATGAAATTATTTTATTTAAATTAATCGTTCATCACAAATTTTCCAGACTGAGTGTGATGTTTAATGTGCTAGGATGGCAGTTTACAAGCTCTGTGTAAATAAGATATTATTATTGTTTATTATTATTATTATTATTATTATTATTATTATTATTATTATTATTATTAATAATAATAATAATAATAATAATAATAACCATATTCATGCATTATTAACAACAACAACAACAATAATAATAAAACGTTTTATTATTATTATTTATTTTTAAATTAACATTTCCTCCTGCTAGATTAACACTGTGTGCTGCATTGCTGCTTAGAAGTAACCATCGCATTCATTGAAGCCAAAATACAGGGTAGGCTAGTCAGAGCTAGCATTGCTACTTGCTACTGTTTGTTTGTTTGGCCTTTTTGTAGCACTCCCAGACAGATGTACCAATGTACCACTTATAGTTCATGTTGTAGAACTTGACGTCTGTATTGTGAGGAATGTGTAAAACTTCTATGTAGCACTGACATCAGTACTGCAATGTGCAAACAAAATGGTTCATTATTCCTGTGGCTGGAAGTCGCTTTGGACAAAAGCGTCAATCAAATGAATAAATGTAAATGTTTTATTATTATTTTGTTGAATATTTGTTCAATTTTGAAAAATTTATAGTTCAGCCCTAGTATTAGTAGTGCCAGTTTGTCCCAAATTCGACTCTTTTGTTAAGGTTTTACACTAGATTTTAGTTAATTACCTCGAGAATCTGAGTGGATGAAAGGATGAGGTCAGGTATGATCACAAACTCAGACTCCAGCTCTTCCCAAAGCTCTTGACTGGAGCTCCAACGCTTCAGAGAACACCACAGCCCAATGGTGGGGGGCTTTATACACTTTATTACTCGTCTTTGTGCTCAGGCTCACAGTTACTGGAAGGAAGAGACACATGATCAGCAGATTACAGGCTGGTGTTATACCTTACACTGCCCTTGGCGCCGGCTTTCTCATCTGTTCAATTAGGACGTATCAGCATGTGTGAGATGCTAATGACATGTGTAGTTCAGTGTTATGTTTCTGTGCCACACAACACACATAGTGTCTGTAGTATTAGTCACATAGAACTAGTATTAGTACAGATGCTTTCAGATCACACTCCTCTTATAGGAACAGGTCATTTGCACATGCCCATATAGATTTGTTTCCAATACGTTGAACGCATGATGACATCTGAATAATTTTTTATCCTCCTGTTATAATACTGACAAAACTGACACACAGAGACAAACGCATTTTTGACATTTTCTTTTACTTTTTGTTTGAGTTATACAGAGGTTCAGGTTTCAAGCTTGATCAAATGTCAACAATAAGTAAACAAACCTGCTCCTAACACTGGTTAGGAATTTAAATGGACATTTGTTTTACAGATTTGGCTGTTAAGTTTTTTGTTTGTTTGTTTTGTTTTTGCCTTTTTTACACATATAATAAACAAACACGTGAAACTGTATCAGCTACTTTCTGTTAGCCAAAATAGCATCATAAAAATACATAATTATTGGTCTAAATATTCATAATTAATTTTAACACACTGACTGATGATTTCAGCACCAAATTAGTTTTTTTTGTTTAAATACATGAACAAAAAGTGCTGTATGAAGCCGCTGGTAATGAGGTGCACACAGTGATTAATGAGCTAGCTGAGAAAGTCTGATTTTGTGTTTATTAAGTAATCTGATAATGGGAAACGTCTACTTGAGTCATTCAGTGACTTGTGATTAGCCAATTGTTTTCAATGCAGCACAAAAAATATCGACAGAAGATAATAAATAACCCCACCCACCGTAGAACCTCCCAACTAGTCACCACATGACCATTGAACTTGGTTGTACAAAGTTAAAGTCCACATAACATGTATCATGTGCATATTTGGAAGAAAATAACAGAAAACACTGCAATAATAAATAAAAATACAAATGTAAAACATCTATACATTGGGGGGAAAACAAACACATTCCAATATATTTTTTATCATATTAATCTGATCTTCTAGTCTTCCTATAGAACAACTTCTCAAATGCTGCCACTCTTGCCAATTCTAAGTCCACTCTAGGACTGAGATACTGTCTCATTCTTCCAGCCTCTGTACTTCTTGGTGTGGATGCATGGTACCACTCAGAGCTGGAGTTGCTTAAAGTCTTATCACAGTCGTCTCAGCTCAGCTAATGAACTGAGTAGGAGTGTGTGCAGAATCCTATCTCCTCCACATAAATATGTATGATTGCAGACCAGAGGAAAGTCAGGTAGTTCACGCTTAATAGGAATGTAATTCATGACATTTTCAGATGTATGCATGGCCCAGTAGCTTTTAATGCAAAATACAAAATGGACCAACACTTATTCTATCAAGCAGAACGGCATGACTGTGTGATAGAGCTGAGTAATATTTATAATTGTACTGATCATTAGCTTTTCTGAGTATTGTGGATGTAGTTATATTTAAACTGCATTTTTAAGAACATCATTAGTCCTGTTGAGTTGAACTGAATAGAGTTTAATTGAACCAGCCATAATATTAACACCACAGCTAAAGTGAATAATGTTTACTGTAGTTATTTATATTAGGCAGGAAATGAACACTCAGTTCTTTAAATTGATGTGCTGGAAGCAGGAGCACAAGAATCTGAGCCTCTATGACATGAATGACATCTTGCAACTTTTGTTATTTACACAGTCTATGAGATTGTTATCTGAAAGCTTTACATTTTCTTTCACTTTAAATTTGCTAAAGTAACTCTGTGGCCAACCCCATCTGGATTAACCTGTTACTTCTGAAGCTTCATGCTTAATTTAGCTTTAGCAGGTAGCAAAATGATTTATTTTAAGGGTAATTTACTATAGGCGTGGCCCAACTAAACAGTTCAACAGTTTATTTTTATTTTTTCATTTACGTATTTATGTATTTCATGAGAAAAATGTTCCCACCAAAGGAGTGGATGCGTGTAATAATCATCACCTGAACCTGAACACTATAATTAATGGTTTTTAGCAGCATGTTTAATTATACACATTTGCTGTATGTGTGTATGTAGCTAATCAAAGCACCACTCGTGTCTTGATGGAGTTGTTGATGCCAGTGCAATTGGTGTGTAGTCCTTTGTCCCCTCACTGCACTGGTTCTATAGCCCATAAACTGCTGATGTTTCTACCATATAAATAAATACACACTTTATCTACTAAAATGACCTCACAAGACCGGCACATTTTACTGAACCATTCAGAACCCGACTGACATTTTATGGTAGTATGAGTGTGACATGCTCTTATCCTCTTTTCCCAGCTGTAGGAGCCTTCATTCACTTCCTACGATGTGTGCAAGACCCCTTGCTCACTAGAGGGCAGCAACCACCAAGAGCACACTAAGCTTGAACCTGTATCTATACGCATGGTATGTATAATGGACACTATATGTTTATTCAGATATTCATAGCTGTAGTATCTTGTGTTTTGTGGTTGATCTTATTGGACTGTTTGTAGGTTACAGGTCCTCGCTGTGTAGCTTCCCTGTAGTTTGCTTGAGATTATTATTTCAACACTTAGTTAATTATCATAAACTAACTATGAATGGTATCAATGTGCATCAATCAGACATAACATTAACCCCACCTGCCATTAAAAAAATATATTTACTGCATATATATTACATATTATGTGTACTTTTTTAATGTACTACTATTTATTTATTCATTATTATGACTACTAGTAGTATTACTACCACCACCATCACTACTACTACTACTACTACAACTATACTACTACTACAACTATTTTTATACTAATGCCAGTCTTTGTTCTTGCATGTTAACATTTACTACAGCTTCTCTTTGGGATCAGATCAGACAGACTAACCTTTAATCTCCATATGAATCAATGAGCCTTGGGTGCCCATCACACTGTCACTGACTCACCAGTTCTTCCTTGGATCAGTTTTGGTAGATACTAACTACTGCAGACCTGGAACAATACACAAGACCTGATGTTCTGGAGATGCTCTAGCCAACACACCAAGGTCCTTGTCAAATATTCTTAAACTCCTGCTTCCAGATCTTCAACTTTAAAAACTGACTGTTCACCTGTTGCCTAATATAGCTCATCCCCCTGACAGGTGCCATTGTAATGATGTATTCAGTGTTATTCAGTTCACCTGTCAGTGGTGTTAATGTTATGGCTGATCAGTGTATCTGTCTCTATAAAAGTACAGAAAGAAAAATCTTCATTTAGTGTGTGGGTGTGTGTGTGTGTGTGTGTGTGTGTGTGTGTGTGTGTGTGTGTGTAGAATTAATTTATTCTGTTCCAAATGTAGCCTATCACCTGAAAAGCATATTATTATGCATATTAATAATTAATATCTGATATTTTCTCTATTTTATGCATTTCAGATGATCAGCAGCCCGCACCCTCGTCGTATCCGTATCGTGGACTCCACTATGGTCAACAGCCGCTGTGTGCCATGTCCAGCACCACCGCCTGCCTCACCCACAATGCCCACCTCACCCCGGTTGCCCTGTCTGCCCCATGTCTCGCCATTTCCCCCCATGAGGAAGATCAGCCTGAGACTGTCCCTAGCCGACCTTCAGGCTGTAGACCTCTCCCGCCTCCGGAGGCACAGCTGGCAGCCAGGGGCGGTGCTGATTGCTGGTCCACAGTATGAGCAGCGCAGGTAGGAGACATTTTCTACATCTAATCTGTATTCTATTCACTTTTGGTAAGTACCATCTACTGAACATCTGGACCACTCCACAAGACCTGCTGTTTAGGAGATGCTCTAGCCATCACAAAATGGCTCAGATCTTTATTCTCCTGCTTCCAGCACATCAAATCTAAGAAATCACTGTTCACTTGCTGAATAATATACCCCCAACAGCTGCGAATGTAATGAAATATCTAGATAGTTAATGAAATTCACTGTACATATCAGTGGTTATAATGTTGTGGCTGGTTGGTGGATAAAACAGCTAATTTCCTCTGTTCAACTTTTCTATTCAAAAGACAATTGCAGCTTTTCCTGTGAGTGTTTGCCCTTACACCGGCAGTCTGTTTACAGGAAGATGACTATTAAGAGTGGCTGGGCTCTTATATTAATCATCTGCGTCATAAATCATGTGCATTACGTGTATTGTAGTGGGACGAAATAAAGTTGGACTAAGCTGGCCCATTATTTATGCCACCTAGCTCTTCTGATGAACTCTTCAGTGAGTGACAGAATTAATTTGAATATCAGCAATGGGCTGCCCACTAAGAAATCTTTTGTGCTAAACTTATTGAAATACATGGGAGAATGTATTACACTTTTTAAAGGAAACTGTGTCCTACACTTAAAGTCTTCATAATACCAAGTATGAACTTTGAAACGAGATGAAGCCTCCAAAAACTCAGCATACCCTGCATTCAGGACTAATATCATTTAGTTTTACTGCTTGAGTCTTGAAGACCTACGGCATGGAAGTGCAATGGTTAGCACTGTCGTCTCACAACAAGAAGGTTCTGGGTTCGGTTCAGCCATTTGTGTGTGGAGTTTGCATGCTCTCCCTGTCTTTGCTTGGGCTTCCTCTGAATGGTTGTTTGTCTTGAGTTCTTAAGGGTTACCAAGGTTACCAAACTAATTTTCAAAGGTTTTATTAGACAGAGAGAAAAATTACAGTTAGAAGTTAAAAGTGTTGTGAACGGCAAATTCTCCTGTAAGTGGGATCCCAAAAAGAAAGAGAGAGAGAGAGACAGACAGAGAGAAAGAGCGAGAAGAAAGGTGTGGAACTCAGACGTCCAATGGGTATTAACGTTTGAGCACACAGAGTGACGGTCATGAGTTTTATGAAATCCAGGAGAAGTGGGCGTGTAATAGGTGTATAATAGGCATGTGATGGGCGTGTAATGGGTGTTTGATGGGCATTGTCAATGGGCGTTGTCACCCATCACCAGTTTTAGATGTTTTGTCCTTGAAGGCAGGTACATCAGGACCTGTTTAATATAACGAGGCTGTTGGAGATAAAAAAAATTACAGCTTACAGTGAGTCAGTTTTATGAATGGTCAGAGGGCCTTACATGTTTTATGACCCCAGATGTACCAGTTCTGTGACCCTAGAAACACCAGTCTTTGTGTTGCCCTATGATAGGTTCGCCTTCAATCCAGGGTGTACCCCTTGGCTCTAGTGGCCTAACTGTTTAATGTTTTCCTATGAGAAGGTAGAGCCCAACCATTATCTGTTCAGAAAATCTTGTGCTCTTTTACTTACTAAGTACTAGACAGACAGCACTGGACACAACCACATTCCTTGTGTTTGCTTACATACAGTACGTGGCCTATAAAGCAGATGCAGATTTGGTGTCAGTAACTCCTCTGTTAGCACCTGGAACATTGTACTGAATGACAGTTATATGGATAACTGACCTCCCAGCACACTTTCTCCCTCACTTTTTACCCCCAGGAGGCGGGGCTGGAAAAGGGCAGGACCGAGATGAGAGAGAACTATGTGTCTCCATTGTCTGCCTCCTTTCTCGCTTCTTTGTTCTGGCTCACATTGAACTCTATTGTCAGACTGAACAGAGGTCAAGCTTTGTGCTCTACAGAGATAGAACAGCAGTGTTGCTTTAGGGCATAATGGAGAACATCCTTTTACGGGTTGCGCTCGCCGTATTTGCTCTTATAGCAGCCATTGCACTCGGGGTTGTGACTGTATTTGCCGACTTTGTGATTTCTGCAGTGGTTTGTGTGGCACTAGCAGTGTTGGCAGTTGTGATTTGTGTAATGGTTTTATTCAGGGTCAAAGTGTGGAATCAGGGCCCTTACTGTGTCTGTTTGAGTACTGTTTAGAAGAGGTTCCTATAGGTGGAGTAGCTGGTGGTATCTGATTGAGGAGAGGTTTAACATGGACAGAGGGTGCAGTCATATGACTGAGGTGTGTTTGTTTTATGATTTCTCTGGTTTATCCATTAGTTTGTTTGAATATGAACTCGTCTGAGAAAAATATAACTTGGAGGTGGGCGATATAACGGTTATCATTGATATTGCCTTAAATTTAACCGCGATGATCTGTACAGCCTGTAGTAACTAAATAATAATTAAATAATTAAAAAGATAATTCGATGTTAAGTCAATCGTCATGCTTGGGTTGTTATTTGGCAGTCGACATTTATAGAGAGTTATTTATTTTTAATGTTTTCCTTAAAAATGTTAGTTTTCCACATCTGGTGTTGTTTTTCTTTATTGTTTACTGAGACTGATGAGAAGCTACTGGGCGTAAACCAAGTATAAATGTTGATGCAACCTGACAGTAAACTAACTTCTGCTGATACACTGCTTGTGATGTCTTGAGTCCCTGAGATCTCGTTCCTCTGAGAAGCTTCCTGGTGAAGGTGCTGAGGGTTCCAGAGGATCTGAAGAACAAATCCTCACGCTCAGCAAACTCAGACTTAACATTAGACCAATGAACTAAAGCATGCACATTGCAAAAACTAATGCATTGTGACTACATAGTAAAAAGAATCTGATTAGATCTGTTCATTATGCAATTGTTCAATTTTATTAAAGTATTTTCAACATTTATTTTAACCTATATTGACCTCAATTATTAATCACTCTGCATATCACTAAACCTTTTTTCTACTGTTTTTTAAAAGCTGAAGTCTTACAAACGTAACCTATTTTTCTTTCAGCGTAAGTCTTGAGGCTCTAGATCCTCAGGAGATGGAAAAAGTTCGGTATGGGGATCTCAGGAGGCGGGACCCACGGCGGGATCCTATTACCAACTATTCTGATGTGGAGTCCATGCTGTCACTCACTGAGGAGGAGGTGGGTTCTGACTCCCAGAATGCCACTTCCACGGAGGTGAGACAGGTGCACAATAAGGGCATACTGGATTCACAGATATGTTGCTACATATTGAGATTGCAGTGCCTTGCAGTATGTTACAAATGCACTGGTGAATGAACAGCTTGATAGAGAAAGACTCACATTGTTGAAGTATATGTGTAATTGAAGGGGAGTTAGGAATAAACACTAATGCTAAACAGAAATAGAAATGCTAAAAGTGGAGTTCTTCCGCTTTCTCAGAGAATGGCAGTTCCAATGTCAGTGGCCAAGAACACATTTGCATACACACTGCTCAAAGAATGTAGCCATTATTTTTTTTAGTCATTATTAATAATCATAATCATATATTTATAATAATATTATAATAATACTAATTACATAAAAGGCAATGATACAAACTATCAAAATCTATCAGAAATAAAATACCAGAATATACAAAAAACGATTGAATCCTTAACCAGGAAAACAGCAAGAATTCCCAAATTCCAAATCCCACATATTAGTGTTATTGAGCCCAGAACTTTCACAACACCCTCACAAACACTCATCTGGGACTGTGATTGGCCAAGGTGCTTAGGAAACACACTGCGATTGGTTGCAGGACTTATACTGTGCATTTATACATTCATTTCTGCAAGATCCTAATTGCACAAAGTAATCATGATAATTATTAACAAATGATATATTGTGCAGTGCTTGAAGAACCTCCAGGTTTCTATTTAATGCCAAACAGAATGATGGTTCTGAGTAAAATGTCTTTGTTGTTTTTCCTCTCTCCTCCCAAGATTAACCCTAATAATGTGGTAAGAGTGTATATATGTTTATGCATATGTGTGTATGCTAAGTGCAGTTATGCTTGCCTGCCACTGTGTGTATTGTAGGAGCAGTCCTCTCTTTCTCAGCGCTGCAGTGTGTCTGTGCCTTCTCCCTGCCAATTCCAGACAGCCCATGCCAAGCAGCGCCCGCACTCTCACGCCCAAGGTAAACCGGCCACAGTGCTAAAGTCAACAGTGAAAGGGTCACTATGGCTTTCTGTGAACGACTACAACTTACTCTGCACATTGTACTGTAAAAAGAAACATTTGTCAGGGAAAATGAATGATAACACAAAATCTTTTCTTTTACTCTGCCATTTATTATCAATCAACTTTGTTTAAATCATAATCACAACACAAACTATCCAAACGATTGTGATCAAAAGTTTAACGTCAATGACAGCTTGTCTTTTGTGGTAGTTGTGGATGAGGTCCTTTATCTTTATGGTTTATGGTTGTGGCCAAAAAGTTCAATTTTAGCCTCATTCCAAATGACTTTGTGCCAGAAGGTTGGAGGCTCGTCTCTGTGCTGTTTGGTATATTGTAGGCAGGATGCTTTGTGGCATTCGCGTAGTAATGTCTTTCTTCTGGCAATTTCACCACACAGCCTATCTTTCTTCAAGTGCCTCCTTATTGTGCATCTTGAAAAAGCCACAACACATTTTTTCAAGTTATTTGTGTTTTTTCTTTGCATCCTGAACAATTTTCCTATCAGTTGTGACTGAAATTTGAGTTGGTCTACCTGTTCCCTAATTTTCCACTTCTTAATTAGAGTTTGAACACTGCTGACTTTGATATTTTCTTATATCGCTTTCCTGTTTTATAGAGTTCATCTACCTTTACCACATATCATTTGATAGTTCTTTTGCTTTCCCCAAGCAAACAGATCACAGGTGAAGATGGTTAATAAGATAAATAATTATTAAATGTTATAACTCATTAGCGTTTTCACAGAAATATCCATACTTATGTCACTTCCTCACTTGATGAGGAGTGATTCTTGTCTAAGTTGCTGGTCAGCGACTATGATATCCAGTTATAAACACTCCACAGTCAGTGTGGACTGAAGCTCAAACAGTACAGTTTGTATAAGATTTGCATTCTGCTGCATTTGTTTAAAGGTGTGTGTGCACTGGGGAAGTTCTTTCAAGTGTTCATGAGCTGTAGATTAATATAATGTCTTGGGACAGTGTGCTGTCTTGTGCTGTGTGTGTGCTTCATGGCAAATGTGTGTGTGTGTGTGAATGTGCAGTTATGCGGAAGCGGTCTTCCTGTATTTGTTCTGCTGAGGCTGTCATTAGCGCCCTAAAGCTGTGCACCATGGTCATTTCTCACATCCTTCTCTTTCTCCATTCTCTTCTCTAACAGAGCTCCTGAATGATCTGAATGATCTTTTAGCCATAATGACTTGTCGTGTTACCTTTTATATGTAAATTTTACACGATCTGGTGCCTGGACCTGGAATAGGATCTTGTCATGCTTCACTGAACCAGAATACGCAAGATGGTTTAGCAGTGGACAGAGGTGGAAGGTTGTTCATCATGTTTTAAGGACTTAATTGACTGATTTGGAGTTTTGTGCATTTTTTGTCCCACACAGAATCTTGGCGTAACTCTTTAATTGGAGGATCCACACAGAGGTGAGCTGGTAGCATGGTAGGGTTCAGGGTAAGGAAGGTCAGTGTTTTCTGATCGCCTGACTGTGCGTTTGTGTGTGTGTGTGTGTGTGTGTGTGTGTGTGTGTGTGTCTGTGCTGTTACGCCTCAGTGTGGATGCAGAGCTGGGCGGTGAGCCGTTGGGGAGTGAGGCGAGGACGGAGGGCAAGGGGGTCCAGAGGGTGGAGAACGGGGGAAAGTCCGGCAGCCTGCGTTCTCTGGTGCGCTCTCTCAGCTTCCTGGGCAAGATGGCCGGCAACCGTAAGGTAAGACAGTGAAAGTGAGATAAAAAACAGCTAGTTGTGAGATTAATTGCTTTAGACTGGTCTGCGTTGTCACTTTATGTCATAATATAAACTGTCTGTCTAAAGAATACGTCACCTCCTGGATTTAACAATGCAAATAGGTAAGCTTCGATTATTATGTTTATCTGGTCTGAAAAGAATCTTGAATGACGGTGATCGATGATCACTTAAATATTTGGTGAAATCAAATAGTAAAAAACAACAACAGCAGAACTCACAGCTCTGTTCAACTGTGAAAGTAAGAGCATTTTTACACTCAGGGGTTTGGGACTTGAGAAAAGCACTGAGGCTAATCTCAAAAAAGGCTTTGATTAGCTAGGGAGCATAACGATTGGACTTCGGAGCAATGGACGAAGATCATGTGGTAGGATGAGTTCAGATTTATCAGAGGTGCATGAAGTGATGCATATCCATCAGTGATCCATCATGCATAGTTCCTCCCGTACAAGCCTGTGGGTGCAGTCTATGATCTGGGGTTGCTGCAGTTGGTTAGGTCTTGGTTCAGCAACGTTATGTGCCAGAAGAATGAGGTCAGCTGGCCACCTGAATTTACTGAATGACCAGGTTATTCTGTGATTTTCTTCTTCCCTGATGGGATGGGCATATTCCAAGATGACAATGCTAGAATTAATTAGGATCAAATTGTTGTTCAGAAAGTGTGAGAAATCATGATCACACATGGCTCGGCCACCACAGAGTCCAGACCTGAATCCCATTTAGAATCTTTGGCATGTGCTGGAGAAGAATTTGCGCAATGGTCCGACTCTCCTACCATCTCTAAAAGATCTTGGCGAAAAATCAATGTAACGGTCAGAAATAAATGTGCAGAAGCTTATCAAAACAATGCCACAGTGAATGTACAGTATGCCGTAGTCAAGCTAAAGGCAGGAAATACTAGTGTGTGACTTCTGTTTGGATGTATAATTAAAACAACATTCATACTACATACCATTATATACTCCACTATGTGTCCAGAAGTTTATAGACACCTGCACTCCTTCTGAAATCAAGGGAATTAATCATGGAGTTTGTTAACTCCTGCAGTAACATCCTCTACCCTTCGGGATGTGATTTACGCTAGATGATGGAACATGGATGTGAGGATCTGGTTGTAGCTGGGAGTGCTCGTTGAGGTCTGGTACTAGATTAGTTGTTCCCATATGCCACCCCAGCTCATCACAAAGGTAGTCCACTTTTCCATAGCTCTATTTTGGGAGGATTTATACCCCTCTAGCTAGTGCTGGGCAATGTGACCATAGACTCATGCATGACTCTCATTTTATTGGCAATGGCTTTGGAGATAATACAAGCTGTGTATGCACCATTGAAGGACAAGTGCACCATGAATAGCTGAAATGTAGATGCTTTGGGACACACTATATAAACTGCAGTACTTTACTTCACTGTTGACTAATGAGTATATTTGCATTTATAGATATAGTGTATATAATAAGATCTCACATAGACTTTTCAGTACAATTGTCTAATCATGAATCATGAAACTTGGGCTCATAATTAATTATCGACTATGGCAAAATTGTAAAGTAAATCATACTGGCCTGAATGATGCATGTTGAGATGTGCTTACAGAGTGGAAGGGAAACTGGTGTTTTTACACCTAATGTGAAATAAATAGCCTGTAGTAATGATGAATGTTTTACCTCAAAGGAAAATGCTACAGTGTAAGTCACTGCTTTGCTCTTTTATGTTATGTTATATGCTACTTATATGTTTTACTGTGATGATAAGAAGTGAAGCTATCAACAGCTCCCAGGGAGCAGTGAAGTGGGGATGGTACCTTGCTCTAGGGACCGCAGTGGTGCCCGGGTCAGGACTTGAACCTCCAACTTTACACTTGCAAGTGCAAGATTTCAACCACTAGGTCACCACTGCCCCATAATGTGTATTATCACAATAATTCTACTGACTATAATGACCTAAGCTCATCAAGCATCTTCAACTTATTAATAGATTGATAAACACTGATCAGCCATGACATTCTTGGGTGCCCATGGCCCTGTGGCTGATTCACCAGTTGTCCTTTAAGTAGGTATTAAATACTTCAGACCTGGAACACTCCGCAATACCTGCTGCTTTGGAGAATAGGGCCCTTGTTAAAGTGGCTCAGATCCTTCCAGCACATCAGTTTCAATAACTGACTGTTTACTTGCTGTTTAATATGCCCCGCCCCCCTGACAGGTCCCGTTATAGTGACATAACTAGAGAGTCATTATTATCTTTGTACATATTTCTGTAGATCTTGTAAAAGATTTCCTGGTGTTTATGTATATAAGATTATTCTTATTTTTATTTATATTTTGTGTATATAGACATACTTGTTGTTTTTTTCTCTTCCATTCCATTTGTCTGTATAAGAGCTCTGTAACACCAACATTTCTCAATCGTGGGATAATAAAGGTTTATTCTAATATTATATTATACTATACTATATTATATTGTATTGTATTGTATTGTATTGTATTGTATTGTATTATATTATATTATATTATATTATATTCTTTCATTCATGTCACCTGTCAGTGTTGATGGGTTTGCTGATTGGTGTATACTGGTGCCTTGGCTGTGCTGTAACTTCAGGAGGGGGAGGGAACTTCCCCTTCGTCAGTGTTCAGTGTGCAAAGGAAGCTGTCTGGTTTCTTTTGCACAGTGTGTGGGCTTAAACAATAAAGAGAGGCAAAACCAGACCGCAATGCAACTAGGAGCTCTTATTAATTACCTGTCAATGTGTTCATTTGTTGAAAGTATTGTTTAGACAACAGAGCTTCTTTTTGCAGCTGGATTTATGTCTGTATTGGAAATACAGCTTTTATAAGATTTAATGCAAAAGACAGTGTTGATGTTGGGCCACGGTTGCAATAAGCTGGACTCATTAATTAGAAAAGATCATCTTATTGCAGTTACTGTGAAGAAACAGCAGAGTGCTTACTTTTAGACTTTTTGTGTGTGTTTTTACTTAGTTTGTCCACAAGGGGGCAACCATGATCCTGGTGTATCACCCCAGTTCATCTCGGAAGTTTGGGTGGAGAAGCTCCATCATTTTAAGTGAATGCAGGTTGTATGGCCCTCTAACAGACGATTGGCCAGAGACATTTAGACCTTGATTAATGACTATTGCATTACTTTACTGACCTTGGTTATTTGATTAATATATGCGGAATCATCATTTGTTAGCTGGCAGTCTGCACAATAATGCACATTTTAAATTCTTGTATTGCTACCTAAATGGGATGCACCCAATTTTTTTTATTTATTAATTTTGGTCCCTTGTGGTATTATTTCTTTTAAAACCTTATTTAAAGTTTCATAGTTAATTGTGCTGCATAAAGTACAATACAGTATATTAAGTTATGACTGTCTTGTCAACGTCTCATGAAGTTAGAACTCTTATCTACTACACGGGTTTGCGTTTCCGTCTGCTAAGTCATTAGCTTTTTCAAGCTTTTTCATTGGTGGCGTAATGTAAAGGTAGATGGGTTTGTGAGTGAAGGGTTGCTGGTTTGATTTCCTGAACCATACAGCAGGCTGAAGTATTAGACCAGTGATAGCCTAGTGGTTAAGGCCTTACTTTTGTGAGCAGAATGTTGCAGGTTCATGTCCTGGCCCAGGAACCACTGAGGTACCCTTGAGCAACACTGCTCCGTGTGAGGTTATTTTATTGTGATGAAGTGACAACAATGAAAAATAGCCACATTCACCTCACATCATTATGACATTTCCTAAAGGATATAGATTGTTCCTTCTTGTTCAGTGAAGTTAGTTTAGATTGTTGGTTCTTTCTAAAAACAGGAACTGCTGATACAGGCCTTTACAACTTACGGACCAGTTATGGCTGTGTTCTCAAATTTTTGTGTTTAAGAATGTGCCTTAGAATTAAGTGTTTATCACTTTTCTTTTTTATCTGCTAAACAGGTGTTTCAGTTTCCTGGTGAGCAGGTTGCCATTCGTTGTCTGTAAGCAATTAGCTTTTTCAAGCGCAGCTGTGACATCATCACAAAAGCAAGAACAAGGCTGTAATAGACAGATTATGGGGCTTGATCTATTTCTAGCAACTGACACCATTCATCCTGTGTGTGTGTGTGTGTGTGTGTGTGTGTGTGTGTGTGTGTGTGTGTGTGTGTGTGTGTGTGTGTGTGTGTG
>JBBIGC010138140.1:0-21701 GCA_037576955.1 Lepidarchus adonis
GTGTGTGTGTGTGTGTGTGTGTGTGTGTGTGTGTGTGTGTGTGTGTGTGTGTGTGTGTGTGTGTGTGTGCGCTCTTGGGAGGATGATTTCATGGTAATGGTAAACTTCACAACATTTTTAACTAATGACTTCACCGTGAAAGTTTCATGACCGTGCTTTAGAGACACATTCAGTTTAACTGACTGGCAGCACAAGCAAGTGGTCCAACAGACAACAGCCCATCATGTACTCTGTGACACACACACACACACACACACACACACACACACACACACACACACACACACACACACACACACACCTTGTGTTGTCGCTGTCTCCAACTTACTAACTCTCTGTGCACGCACACACACACACACACACACTCACACAGTAACATTAGAACAGGAAGTAATGATATAACCATCACCACATCAGCCACATCCTGGCTATTCCTTAACACAGTAAAATGATGCTGGAATGCATCCGGCTCCAACTAACAATCAAAAAAGACTAATTCTGTCCATCTCCTTTTATCTGATTTCATTCTCACCATCACTCTCTCCTGCTGGGGAAAACAGGGCCACAAGTATAGGATGAATAAAGCTTCATGTTCCACTCCTCACCCACACAACTGAGATGGGTGAGAGGCATCTTCACTCAGAAGCACTTTCCTTAATGAAAGAAAAGCTTTAAAATACACTCACCCTGTCTTTATCGTCAGCTACATCACACAGCACATCGTCCAAGTCCAGGATGCCGCCATCACCATGTTCCAAACGATGAACCTGGATCCAATATCCTGGGTCCTTGAGAGAGAGAGAGAGAGAGAGAGAGAGAGAGAGAGAGACTTAAGATATTTTTTCATGCTTATCTGTTGGTTTGCTATAATGTATCATTGTTATCAATTCTATGAATACTCTATGTTTTTCCCCAGTTTTCTCCTGAATTTATTCATCTCCAGATCTCACCAGCTAAGTTTCCCCATCACATGATACCACCAATACTGACATGGTGAAAGTGAAAGTGACCGCCATTGTCACATACAGTACACAATACAATGAAATGTGACCTTTGCATTTAACTCACTCAATCATGCACATGTGGAGCACCCAGCAGCTATCAATAGCACCTGGGGAGCAGTGTAGCGACTTGGTACCTTGCTTCGGTGGCGCCTGGGCTGGGACTTGACCCTGCAACCCCAAAGGCAAGTTCCTAACCCCTAGGCCAGCACCTTAAACACTAGTACATGCTTCTGAAACTACTCAACAACAGCCAGTTCCATTACGCGTGCACTAGTTAGCATCATGCAAGTACATGAGGGCTGCACCATATATCGCCTATACTTTGTTATTGCAATATTGGCCTCTGCAATATGCAAATTAGCATCTAACCAATCACAGAGTTTCTTAAAATTTTCTTGTGGAAGGGAGTGGCAAAACTCTCATAGGATAAGTAAGGAATGTATGCAATTGTGATGGTTTTATGACCTTTTAAAGGCTTAGCTTCCATAAATGGACTGTATGTGTGAGGGCAGTGAATGTAGATTGTGAAGCCGTAACAATACAAATATACTTCAGCCTTTTTAATCAGAGAAACGATGCATCTCTTTAATATATTAGAAAAATATCACAATATGTAGCTGTATAATCATAATATTGACAGTTTGTCCACATCTCGCAGCCCTAGCACTGATGTCTTTTTGTTCATAGCAACCTAACAGATGCCATAAACATGATTTTTGTGGCATGATGCATCATGAACATTCCCTGAAGAAATACTGAGATCATATTTCTGCTCTACTTTCAACAGCTGTCATTGGAAATAGAGGATTTGAAGCAAAAGAAACACTATTCCCAGCCTACGCAATGGCCTGAGGTGAAGCCTGGCAGTGCTGCTTGAGGGCGTCCCTCTTCATTAGCGAGAATAATGGCCGGTACTTTGCCGCAAACTCTTCTTCTCACATTTAGGGTTAGTCGACCTGTCACGCTAGATCAAATATCATGAGAACGTTCAACTGTGCAGATGCTTCTGACAGAAGTGTAAGAACACTGTGTGTTTGTGCTTGTCAGAAAGGAGCGTGACACGAAAGATAACCTCAGTGCACTTGCAGACACACAGCTCCTCTACAATGCAGCAAGACAACACATACAGTACACGAGAGGTGGAAAAATAATACTAGAAATGTTTTTGAGGCAAAGAAATACTTTGATATTGGTTGACTTACAGACAGACGTTCACACTCACTCCGATTCCAGTTCTTGTGATTAGTTATGGGCTGGCTAAGCACCTGGACTCACACTATGTAATATCAGCATTAAGGTCGCAATATGCAAATAAGCCTATAACCAGCCACTAAATGCTGTATTGTGCTCTATGTAAATTCAATCCAACACTCTGGACACAACACATTCAAATGACCCCACGAATCACTTCGAAAAGGGGAAACCGGCCACATGTTATAATATTATGCAAGAGAAATATCCACAGCAAAATCTATTGTAATAGGGTATTGTGGCCATATCGTTCAGCCATATGTGAAAAAGAAAGTGAACAAAGGGTGTTCCAAGACTTTCCACTGCAGATCTAAAGCAACCATTGACACTAAGATATAATATTAATAATAAGCTATATAGCGCCTTTCACAAACCCAAGGTCGCTTTACAATGAAAAAACACACATATGGGGAAAAATAATGTAATAATAAAAATAATAAAAGATATAGACACACACTGGTAGATACATTTCCCTCCAAAAGGAGATCAAGGTCTGACCATGCAGGAGATCAAGGTCTGACCATGCAAGAGATCAAGGTCTGACCATGCTGGCTCTAACCCAGCTAGCTGTTCCTGGGGTCTTACATGAACATTAGTCTAATCTGAGCTGAACTGCTGGAATCTGGTAGCTGAACACACACACACAGAAATAAGAGGAGGAGGTGGGTGAATGTGGACACAGTTTGAGTTGAATGCTATTTGAACAGTGTGCTCTCTTTAGGCCTGGCTACATTTTCTATCTATGATCACTTTATATTATTTATATTATGTGAATATATCTATTTAGGAATAAACAGGTCAAAACAAAAGTGTAAAGCAAAACAGGTTACTGGGAAGTTAACCTTTATTGTTTGCTTGTGTTTAACTATTTTTGTCTTTAGTTTAGTTTTTAATTATTATTTCTAACTGTGCATATCATTAGGCTTATTTAATCTCTGTAAAGCACAATCACCCATGTGTATGATAATGTGCTATATAAATAAACTTTCCTTTTCTGCAGTTGTTCAGTGTTGGATCAGATAAATGTTTGGTTACAATAACCATTACAATAATAAGAACGCAGTCAACACTTCTCACATTGAATCAATAATAAAAATGTCATGGACATCTTCAGAATGGCTTCTAACATACAGTAGCTCTCATGGCTGAACCACAAGACCAGGCCAAACCAAGCAGACACTGAGGAACCCACAAAGCACTTTTGACCCAATGGTTATTTACAGTATAAGTCTATTACTTTAAGAAATTCATCATATTTAAAAACTTTGTATCTTTGGCTGTATCTGATGAATGTGAAGAATATTTGCATATAAAGTGCTCTAAAGAGCTAGCAGGCCTGGCAGCTTGAAGGGATATAGATTATTCATTTCAGATTATATTAGCCATAAACAACCAAGACATTAAAAAAAGAGAGAGAAGGAAAACAGATTTTGAACAGCAGTGTCAACGAGTTCATTTGAGTTTGCCAGCATATCTGGAAGAGATTTTCTGGCCACAAACCCACAATGAGAATCAGCAAATATGAGAACAAATTCTGCAGCAGAGCTACATGCACCACTGCCCATCTTACTGTAATGAAGTGAAGCTGCTCAGTCCATGCAACTTACACATGGATTTACGATCAAGGGATTTAGACATTCTCCATTTGCAAAATTGAAATTAAATAAGTCTCAATGCTTAATCTTCAGAATATAATTTGGAAGGGTTTCATGAAGTACTTGACTTTTCATGTCCTACCTCACGCAATACGATAATAGATACACCGACGGCAATATCGATATTTAAATGAATAAATATTTGCAATTTACTTCACTGGCATCGCTACTAGTTCTCTCCGTTGGGTGGTGCTTCTCGACTGAGTGCAGTAGATGGGTGAACTCTGAAGAAGTTTCCAACAGTTTGTGTGCAGGAGACTTAGGTAAAAAGATGAACAACAGGTAGATGCAAAAAAGCTCAGCTGAGACTAAATACGCTAACTCAATCACTCCATATATACTGCAATGTGGTGAGTTAGCTCTAAAATCACATGACCAAGACACAGACACCTCAAAGTAGCTCAATCTTCAACAAATGAGGCTACCTTATCATTCTCAATGCCTCTTTTACAAATCAAGACAAGTTCAAAAGCTGTTGACAAATGGTGACAACCTTACAGTATGGTACAACATCAGGAAATAAGACCTTTTCTGTAAAAAAAACATAATTCCTCCCCAGACCATAAACGCAGTATCTGGACAAAGAACCGTTTGAAAAGTTGAGGATTTGATTGTGAACTAAATCATGGTGTCACATGTTGAGTGACATTAGTCATTTTATTGATATTACCATTGAGATTTAGACTTAATATTTCCTTTAAACCTCCATTTTCTTCCATTACCACCTTCTGAGGTGAATATGATTTAACTAATCCTCTGCCTCCCAAATTGCCGGGATTCATCTCGACCATAACGTGCCCTCTGTCGAGACAGAGTAGAAGCAAGTCTTTGGAGCTCTATTGGGGCATCATTACAAAACTAATAAAAGCAAACTGTACATTGTTACACGCAATAAAATAAGAAAGTGTCATTTGTTCTGATAAATACAAATGAGAAAGGTTTCCAGCCACTGACCAACACTTTATTGTACATTTTGATTTTTATATTTGCAACACAATAAAATTACTGGGGCAGAAGTGTGTTACATTCCATTTAATCCAGTTGTTTGTTTGTTTTTTAACTGAGGAGACTAATTTTTGATGGCTACAGCTTTTTTGTCATGGACATGTTGAGAGTGCACACACTTTTGGGCATACAAATCTTAATTTTGTCATTTTTGACAATAAAAACTGTGTTTTTAATCTACATACTCTTTTCAATCTTCAGATTACTGCTGTATAGCTTTCTTGTTTGTCCCAAAATGATATCTCTGAAAACCAGAAATAGCCCATCAGACATTCATTGGCAGTGTTTTGACTGTGGTTAATCCAGTCGTTGAAATGGATAAAGTAGCGGGTAAATGCTTGTCAAATCAATATGCTGCTATCAAACTCGGACTACATATGGTTATCAGTAATAAACACCTCATATCATAGAAATAGAAAACAGATCAAAACATTACTACTTGGACTGCATATCAGCTGTGAGAAAGCTCTCACAGATGTGACAAGATATGTAGCCATGTAAGTCATTTCCTTCAGGAAATATAAGCATGTTTAACATTGTTGTTACCCATGAAATTTATCTGATCCTGTCTCTCTAGAAAGAAATGAAGAACGCAGGCCTTCACCTACTCATCACAGCTCAGGTTAAAATGAAAGGACCACACACACACACTTAGATAAGAGAGGAACATACACAAACAGCAAGAGGAAAAACAATGGCGCCCTTTTATTATTATCATTATTAACATTATCATAGTTGTTGCTATTATTATTATATTTAGTTATTATTATATTTAGTTATTATTATATAGTCATTCTGCTTGTTTTCAGTCTGCCAACCTTAAGCTCCCTGTTTTTGTCTGCTAGAACAAAGTTGTGGCAACAACACTGTGTGCAAAACATGCTAATTTAAGACCAAAGTCTTAACAAGGCGTCAATGGAGCCACATTTCATGGCCCAGTGTTCATTAATGGCTCTGCTTGTAAAGACATGCCTCTGCACACAACAGACACTGGCAGAATGGCCTAGCTGGTGCTAGCTTACTCACACTGGCTTCACCAGCAGTTATAGACACACACATGAAGAACATGGGGTCTGCAGAGATACAAACCTGTTTTGCTCCAGAGTCTCCTGAGGCACAGTAGACGTGCCTAAACTCGCCTTATTTAGTGTCACAGATGCAAATATCTCTTCATAAACCACCTCTGGCAATAGCGCCTCAGCCGGTTCTTGACAAAAATCAACAGTATACACAAGTGTAATGAACCAGACAACTGCCACCAACACCAGGATATGAAGAACTGGTTTGGGGTACTGCATCAAATAAAAAATTAACTACTGAACAAAAGCAGGCAAAGCACAGAATACTAACCAGAGCATAGCACATTCTGCTAGTGTTCTTTTCAGCTAAAAGGGGATGCCGGAGAACAATGAAGTGTGACTAGATGGTAGTAGAGCACTGGGTCACTGGCAACCTCCTCATAAGCCTAGGACATAACCTGGTAAATGCAATGATAGTGAAATTGCATGGAACAGTCTCAAAAAATTGTTTCAGGGTCACTGTGGCAAACAGAAACACTGTGCCAATTTTTGTGCCATTTTCTGTGCCTTTCCCAAGCTGTAGCCTTCCCTAAAACTCTCAAAATCCACTTTGCAGTTTAAATGAAGAGGAAGCTACAGCTAACATTGACATTATATAACAAATTACATTTTGATACCATATAAAGACATTTTTATGTAGGGGTGTACTCACTTTTGTTGACAGTAGTTTAGACATTAATGGCTGTGTGTTATTTAGTTATTTTGAGGAGACAGCAAATTTACACTGTTGTACAAGCTGTACACGTTACATTGTATCATATCTTCTGTATTGTCCCATTACAAGACACAAACTATTTACAAAAATGTGAGGGGTGTACTTTTGTGTGTGTGTGTGTGTGTGTGTGTGTGTGTTATCTTTCATTAACTAGCAGACATCAACAGAAACTGTAGCACTGCATAGCATTAAGATTTTGGATGATGACACTGTTTTCTACTAGCATGATGTATTAGAGTGTGTAGCTGTTATCGATTATCTTAAATGTTGCCCAGCACATT
This sequence comes from Lepidarchus adonis, assembly GCA_037576955.1. Classification (NCBI taxonomy): domain Eukaryota; kingdom Metazoa; phylum Chordata; class Actinopteri; order Characiformes; family Lepidarchidae; genus Lepidarchus; species Lepidarchus adonis. Next base: position 6,991 of record JBBIGC010138140.1, read on the forward strand.
CTTCCGCTTTGCAGATTGTGACTGACCGTGATGGGAGTTGCTCTGCTGGCGGCTGGATTCATACAGGAGCTGAAGAAGCAGCAGGAAAGGTAATTGGTTAAAGCATAAACTGTCTCTTGGGTGGAATAAAGTGGCGCTATAATGTGTGATTGACTGCACATTCCCAGTAAAAGAGAGTCTGAAGGACACAGACACAGAAAAGAGACAGTGAATGTGGGAAAAAGAGAGAAAAGGAGGTGAGATCACGTCTCACTGTGAGACACTGCTCTCTTGTGATTCATGAATGATAATAATAATGTTGTCACCTCTTTGGAGCCTACACCTCTTTTCCCTCCTCTTTTTTATTCTGACCTAAAATATAATCTAATTTTAAAAGAAGTCTTAGAAGTAAATAAAAAAGCTAGTTATACAAACAGCACAAAAATTATTTTAGCTGATGTATTTATTGAATAAAAAGATCATATAATGTGTCAGTGAACCATAACAATTGTCACATAATTTGAAGGTGAAGTCAGAGTCTTGCGTTTTTAATCAACGGGATGACAGTCCCGTGTGAGTGAGAGAGTCTGGTTTATTTAAAGAAACAGGATCCAGAAAAGCAAGGAAAACTGTGAAAAAATGTGATTTAGTTTTGTGATCAAAATTGTAAGCTGATATGTTAATACTGATAACAACAAACTGTCGTTTTCAATTTATGCATTTGGCAGACAGTTAACTCCTGAGTTATAGTTTTAATAATGTTACAGAGATAGATAAACACAGCACTGGGAGTAGGGAAACAATAATTAATTTAGCCATTTTAGATATGAACAATATTTTAAACCGATATTTGATGATGCATTTTATTGCATTCTGGAAGAGCTAAAAATAACTGCAATATTGTGCTCAAAAGTTAAGACATTTTCTAAGCAAAGAGAACCAATGTACAGAAAGTATGGGTTTATTAACTTTTTTAAACCAAACTTTCATATGACATTGTACTATATTTCAAATACACCATGAAATAAAATGAACAAAACCATCTGGCATTATTGAGGACCTTGCAGAGCTAAATTTAGATAGAAATGTTATGATAAGTGCTCCACAGTCTTCCAAAATGAGACACGTTGTCTGCCATTAGGCTTCATTTGCATTGGGTAACTGACTACTACTGGAGCTACAGTATCTGATATACAGCACATGCACCTTCATGTGCATTCCAAGCTGTTCTTTAACATTGGTTTAACCGAGTGCATGGGTGTATTAAGCATAAAGATCTCCTTTATCCAGTTGCCCTGACAGCACTGTGAGGAAGCCCACACAAGGAGATAGGACCTAGTTTAAAATGAGAAGAGACAGTTGAACAATCATCTTGATGCATCAAACAATAGCAACTTTACAGAGCAAAGGATGATTAAGCACATAATTCAATTTAAGGCAGCGTTTCAGGATTGTCTGATACAGAGCTAATGACTCAATGGGCTACATGGGATGTGAAAACACAGGTCTAGATATCCAGTCAGAATACATTTCTCAGGCCTTTATAGAAAGTAAAGACATTGTGTTCTTCACCAGAGAGCCTGGAGATTTGCTTAAACCAGGCACGATGAACTGAATGTTTACTTTATACTTCTTTATTTGGAAACTTCACCATTTCAAATTTTTTTGTAAAGTTCTCATTTCTCTCATTACTACTTTATACATAAGACACTATGAGAACAGCAAGAAAAGCTTTTTGTTCTGCAGTTCTGTGCTGATGATGCCAAAAAGAGATCACACTGTTGTAATCTCTGTTTAATCTCCTGGAAAATGAAGCTATTAAAGGGTTAATGCAGGTTTCTCATTACCCCAACGATATGCAGCAGCTTATACATTGATTTTGCAAACCTGAAATTTGGTGTGGTTTGCTTAATTTATCTAAAAGCATAAAAACATATTCACTAAAAGTATAATTCAGTGCACAAAAAGACAACTTTCCCAAATGATTAGTTGATTACTATTTTTATTTATTTTATTTATTTTTTATTTATTTTTAGCAGCATTACATGTATTCAGCATTCCTATGTATCTAGTATTTCTATTGGTAAAAGTCTGTTATTTTTTTATTGATTGATTACGTTGAAGTCTGATCCTTGAAGTATATCTATATTTTTTGCATGCATATATATTTTACAATGTCACTAAAATAATCTTATCTAAAAATATCTGATATATTCTTAGATTGTAATATAATAATTGTGACTAATAATAGGTCATTTGCAATTGAAGTCTGCATTCAACCTAAGTGAGAGAAACGTCTTTAGAGTGTTCAGACCAACTCTTGAGTGCTTATCAAACTGCCAAGTAGCTGTGAACACTGTCTGGCACAGAATGAATAGAGGAGGAGTATAGAAGATGCAGTGTGGAGAATGTGTCAAGTGTCATTAGTGAAGTGCATTAGTGCAGTTTCCATATCACCACTCTATCATCATTGAATCACATTACAGAGGGATTATGCTGCTGCATTTGATGTGAGGTTCTTAAGATCATACAGTAATGGCACAGCCATGGTGTAGTGCTGAGCCATGGCAGAAACAGTGCTCGGTTTCAGTACAGAGGAAACAGGGGAACTGGAAGCATGCATGACCTGAGGTCATTCAACCACACACTCCATTCAGAGCTTTTCTGTTCCAAAAACAAAATACTGATTCATCAAAAACAGTTTAAAAAACAGCACTGTTTATTTGCCTTGCATTTGGCACGGCTGCAGTCATTTTATAATAGATGATGTCATGTTTTAATAACCAGCATTTAAAGAAATGGTGATCAAACAGGGTCAGCATTTTAATTCCATTCCATGCCAAGAATCAGCTCCTCATGTCCAGAGAGAACAGCAAGGAAGCTCCTCCCTCAATAAACCACACTGCCAACAGACAGACAGGATGCTGCGATAATTCTATCAGCAACAACTAATTAAAAACTCATGATTGTACCACTGAACCTGTGTGTAACCTGGTGTGTAATTAAGGCAGTTAACACATTACAGATGACTTTTATCTTTCTGTGATCTGAGGAACATACCACTCTCAGATGCTGTTCTCATGCTGAGAATAAAGAAATGCATGGCGTGAGTGGCTCAAACACCAGAAAGGAATATTTACAGAAAAGCTCAGATATTGGAACTGATTAAAATCAGTGGTCACTCCAGAGTGGACATGTTCTCTGGCCAGGGTGTATTCTATTCCGCCTACAAAAGAAAAAAAAACATATAAAGATTACAAGAAATGATTTCCAAGTATTGAGTAAGCACAAAATACAGCCACTCACATGCCAGGCAATTTTACTGTGGCTTTACATAATGAAGGGCACATGGTTGCAAATCACTGTACCACAAACATCACTACAACTGGGGGGAAAAAAAGTCTACACTAGCTACAAAATGCCTTAAGGACATAAAGGAGCTTTATGGATTATGCTAAAAAGACAAAAGCATCTCTGTGGTCACTAATAAAACATTTTTCTAACTAGCTGGAGCAAATAACCCACTCTAGAAAAGCATTGGGGGTCTAACAATAAATACATTTTCACCCAAAAATATACAACCAAGAATTGCCTTCATTACTTAATTTTTTTTATTAAAACAGAAAAACTGAACTGAAACACATAGTAGCATAATTAATTTTCATTTATTTAGTCTAGTGTGTCAATGGTTTTGGGCGCAATGGTTTTTCCCCACAAAACAGTCAAAATAATTCCAATAAATAGTACTAGTGAAAAGTTTAGACAGACTAACCCTAAGCAACTTATCATACAATACATTCTTAAAAGAGCCATCTAGGAAGCTTTTCCCAACCGGCATAAAGGTCCATATCTGTAGAAAGCTTTCTGGATGCTAAAAACTGCTGATGAGTTTTTATTTAAAATGTTACATCTGAAAAGAAATGTATACACAGACATGACTTTTTAAGCATTTGAGCCTAAGCTTGAGAAGCTTAATCATATCTTCACAAACATGAAAAAATGTATAAGAAAAGATTTCAAAGTGTTATAAGATATGACAGAGTGTGCTTGTTGTTTACTTGTACGTACAATGTAAACCAACTGCTGTCTCACTCAAAAATATATTTACATGCATATTGTAACATCCTTGATGGCATGTTTACTTAGCATGGCTCATTTTATCTGTGCAAAGTGGGCAAGGTGCCAATGACAAGCCATTAACCTGGGCTCCTGCTTCAATCAGTGCTGTAAAACAGCAGGTGACTTTTCATTCATTTTCTGTGCATTAAAGACAGCCAGGCTTAACCAGACCGGCCTAGTCTAGCCTAGAGTTACCACACCAGGGGTTGAAGAGATCGCTTTACTGCCCTACAGGATGGAAATTTGCATGAATGAAGAGTGAACTGTACATTCTGGAAAGCAGTGCGACCACTGGGAGTACTCTGTCTGATTGTTTATGGGGCCTTGTGAAAGCTAACATTCAGTACTCATCAACTTAGTGTGGTTATCACCCCTTTAACCCAGAATCTGGAAGAGTGCCAAAGTAAAGTGTTAAGCCAAAAAAAGTATTACGCCGCTGCAATTTTCAAGATAATCCCTATACATGAGCCACATTTCCAGACATTTGGTAAAATACAATAAAATAAAAAATCAGCAATTTGTACATTTGTACTTTGCTTTAACTGACAAAAGAAATTATTTGAAATGTGTTGGTTTACCAACTTATGTATTTTGAAAAATCAGGTGTTTTGAATCTATTTCTGCAACACACTCCAAAAAGTTTTCTATTATGCTACTGGGATACATAGGCTCAGTAGTACTTCAGAAAACTATTGTGATTTAATACACCCCATCACTTCATCTGGAATAATACAGCGGGGATAATAAGTATGACACATCAGCATTTTTATCAGTAAGGGTATTTCTAATTGGGCAATTGACACAAAATTTGCACCACATGTCAATATCAACTCAAAAATGTAATTCATGCAAAGACATATAAACACTTAAATCCTTAAATTATGTGTAATAAAGTGAAAAGACACAGGGGAAAAGTATTGAACACATGAAGATAAGGTGCAAAATGGCATAGAAAGCCAGGAGATCATCCAAAATCTGTCAGTATTGAGAGAGAAACCCTGCCCCCTATTAGTATTAAGGACTGTTGCTTTAAAGAAAACCATAAGCAATGTACTGAACCGCCATGGAATCCATGCATGCTCACCATGCAAGACTCCATTGCTGAACAAAAAGCATGTTGAGGCTCAGTTTCAGTTTGTGAAACAGCACCCCAAGAACACCATACCAACAGTGAAGTTTGGGGCTGCTTTTCAGCAAGAGGTACTGGCAGACTTCATATTATTGTGATATATTCATATCACTTCTGAGCAATGCAAGTTGACTGGTCTCTCCATACAAGAGGTGTCTAGAAGTTGAAATCACCAACAAAGGCTTTTCTAAAAAGTATTAAATAAAGTGTGTTCAATACTTATTCCCTGTGTCAGGCTGAAATGCCATTGACCAAGGCACCCTTTATGTTGCTCTGGGTAAGAGTGTCTGCCAAATGCTGTAAATGTAAAAAACACTTTCTCTCTGTTAAAGTCAAAATGGTCCATGCAGATTATTATCAGGAAAGGCAACATCTGACATGGTACTGGGTGCCCATGGCATTAGCGAAATGCTTATATTTGAAGGTACCATTGATGCAGAGACATCAAGGTGACGTCTTTGTCATGGACGTCCATGGTTATTTGGACTAGATAATGTCTCATGCATGCACTACAATAGCAAACAGTGCCAGGTGGGACGGAGCATGAATGACTGACCGGTCAGCTGTCCAGATCTGTCTACTATTAAAGATATATAATACATCTACAAAGAGGAGAATTAGATAACCACAATCAGGGAGTATTGTGCAGACAAAGTCTGGTATCAATCAAGAAAGAGCAAAAATTCCAAAACTTCAATTAGCATTAGCATCAGTTAGTAATCTCAGTTCCCAAATGATTCAAATACATAATTAAGTGAATGGGTTTATTTGCACAATATATACAAAACACATTTAACACAATGCAGAGACACAATCCAACACAATGGGCAGCACATTGAACACATTTTATAAGTGGTCAGAAACTTGTAAATAACTAATGAAAGTATAAAGTTACGTTAAAACCAAGCACACCATTGTTTTTCTTGTGAAATTCCCAATAAGTTTGATGTGTCACATGACCCTCTTCCTATCGAAAAAACAAAAGTTGGATCCAAGATGGCCGACTTCAAAATGGCCACCATGGTCACCACCCATCTTCATCCTCACATATACTAATGTGCCACAAACAGGAAGTTAATATCACCAACCAGTCACATTTTATTAAGATGTATCCATACTAATGGCCCACCCTGTATATATTATATTATGTAACTGGGTTCTGCAGAGAGCAAATCATCCTCAATATCAGTTCTTCATAGTCTATGGAAAGGCTGAGGGCAGATTTGACATGTTCTCAGCAAAACTAAAGCTCAGCACTTAAACCCAGCAGCACTAAACACAATCTCTTGCTACACTTGTTTATTATTTCATAAGTCCAAGTTATAACTGCCAGATGGCGACTCAGACTATGCCAAGTGAAACATACTGTTCTGTGGTGGTATCACAAAGTCCTGAGAAAATTGCAGTTGGATGAAAAAAAGAGGAAGTGAGCATATGGTGCTATGCAAACAAGACACATGAATGAAATAAACAGATTGAAAGTCTAGCCTGGTTTAAGTACACACAGCTAATCTGTGATAATGTTATTATGCTTCTGTGCCATTAACACCTTTGTGTACAGAGACTGCAGACGCTTCAGGGAGGTTGAGCATGGAGAAGCACTTGACATTCATTACCATTTTATTTACTGTAATATTAAAGGACAAATAAGGGTTGAGATGTCTGCACCAGTGCTGTGATGGGTCTCAGGAGGGTTTATGAACACTATTAACGTCACAGAGTTCCTCAGAGCATTGCATGCCCAACCCCCCACCCACGTTTTTCAACATCTTTCCCCATTTCCAGCTCTCTATGATATCATTCACTTATCTAACAATCAGTCTCTGGTGGGTTTGTGTTTTTGTCTGAAGTCTGAGACTGGTCTAAAGAGAGAGGCACCTGCAGAATCTAGCCAAGAATAAGGATCTGAGCAACTCTGATAACCGCAAACCAACACTGTGCTTTCCTAGTGAATAAATGGCAAGGATTAGAGGTGCTACAATGTATCACTCAAAATAGTGCATGATCCGATGTATCAATGTGATACAAAAATCAAAGTTAATTTCACAATAAATTTGACTTCATTTACTGTGTGCAGTGTTTTGTGCTGAGAAGTTGTTTTTGCCAATGACTAGACCACTTTGACATTTTATAATCTGTTTGTGTGCAAGTTGATGAAAATATAGCAGATTGTGTGAAATGTCATCATTTTTCATACTGACTGTAGACCTCAATATTGAACCAAACCTCATTGGGGCAAATTTTAATGGATCAAAAATCATCGGATCATTGGCTAAAATTATACATTTTTGCAAGGATTGTTCAGAAATTGAAGGGGCATTCAATGTGTTGACTTGGACTTCCCCAGATCCTAATCCAATTGTGCATCTGTGAGATGTAGTGGGTAAATTAGTCCAATTCATGGAGGCCCCACCTTGCAACTTCCAACTTATTTTGGAGGTTTTGTAAAGACCAATAGCTCTTTGGTGTCATAATGGAGCGCAACAAAATAATGGGCAGGTTTTTATTTCAATCTGCTGATCAGTGTTTTATAGTATTTTGATATTATAACTGTTATCGGGATATCAAAATATGCTTTTCTGAGAAAATTCTGGGTTTGTTCAGTACTTCTAGAACATGCATTGACTCAGAAACATTCAACTTACTTTAAGACCCTGTCCACAGAGCATCTTTGGAAAACCGAGCTTTTTCTGGGCATTTTATATAAACATATAAAACTGAGATTTGTGAAAACAGATAGCAAGGTGGAGATTTTTTAAAATGCAATTTTTTAAACTTGTTTTTAGATGAGGAAAATTGAGATTTTTGTGAAAAACTATTTAACTTCAGCTCCTTGGACGTCACAATGTGCACCTTGTTTGCTTCCATCTGCCAAATGGAAAGAGTAAGGACTCATTCCTGCCAAGGCCAACATTGCTATGCAGTGTAGGATTATATCACCTGTTGCTTTTGACAGCGTTTGGCATATTTTTTTGTGTTTACATGTGTACAGAGATGTTTTCAAAACCATGCATGTGTTTTTTAAAATGAAAATGGAAAAAGAATCACCATTTTCAAAAATACCCAACTGTACCTACTACTGTGACTTATGAACAAACAAATAAATAGATTTTAGATAAATAAATTGTTTTTATATATGCAGTAATACCATCTCTAACAAATTGCAGAGTACTTAATTTATTTACTTATTAATTATATTTGTATAAGTTCCTGCAAGTTAATGGGTGCTGGGTCATTCCTATGATTACAAAATTGAAAAATATATTTTAGGCCAGATCCCACCAAGAGTAAAGTTTAAATATCAAATGGTGTCTCTCAATATGTAAAAACAGCCTTACAAGAGACCGCAGGTAAAAAGTGCTGTTAATGTTGTAAAATCATACATCACCGTATTTGGACTTTACTACAGTGAAATATCTTATTACATTTCAATTTCTGATCTGGAAAATGGTTTCTCCCCACAGAAACCTTTTTTCTATCACCCATTCTGTCATCCATCAGTATGTATTTCACTTACACTGACTTGTTCATATAAGTCACTGCTTAATGTATTCAGTCTGTGCATTGTTTATCCACTAAGCTCATGTTGTGACTAAATTGTATGACCTTAAAATCTATTACAGGCTACTTCAGCAGACAGCGCCAAACATCTCAGCCTAACAAGTATTGATGACACTTTGAAGTGCAATAGCAGTGTCCTTGGACCAGACCACTGCAGACACAAGCAACCAGGGGAGAGGTTGTGGGGGGGGTTAAAATAATCACATGGCTCACACTGCAGTTGTGGGTTTGGCTGAAATGCTAAACACTAGGTTACAGATTTGATAACTAATAAGCTTGGACAGACATGATCATGCTAAAAGCTTGGAAAGGAAGGAAAATTCACTTATGTTCCTCGTACCAAACGTGCAAGGAAAGCAGCTTTCTGCAGGAAGTAAACAGAACTAAACTGGTCTAATGAGCATCCTCTGGGGTCAGTATACTGTAATCACAGAGAAAAACATCATCTGTTAAGTATCACACACATGTGAACGTGATTGTCATTGTGAACACACCACTGCACACAGTGCACCACAACAAAATGTGTCCTCTGCATTTAGAGCAGTGAAGGGGGACGGTAACTTGCTGAAGGGGACCTCAGTGGTGCCCGGGCTGGGGCTTGAACCTGTGAGGGGGCAAAGTCAGGGGCAAAGTCCTAACCTCTAGGCCATTGCTGCCCTAGTGTGTGCATACAGACTAAGGGTGGATGAAATGGTAACATTTAGGCACATTAACATTGATGTTCGTAAATTTTCACTCACCATAGTAGCTGCTCAAATCTGGTGCTGGAGGGTCGGAGTCCAGCACAGATTGGTAGCTCCTTGTAGGAAGTCACTTTGGACAAAAGCATCAGCCAAATGAATAAATGTAAATGTAGCTCCTCTCATCCAACACACACAATAAAGCCTACAATGAACAGGTGAGCAGAATCAAGTGTATTTGAGCAGGGAAATCTCCAATCTGAGCTGGACACCAGCCCTCCAGGACCAGATGTGGGCATCCCATGGACAAACTGAGTACAATCATCCATTTAAATCTAGGTTTTAAATAAACTAAGGAGAAACAGAAAGAAAGACAATCATACAATCAGCAAAGATAAAGGCACAATGAGGTGACAGTTCTGTATAAACGGCCACAATGTGTCTTTATAATTATGTGCAGTTGTTCTGTGTCCTTTAAGACTGACCAGATCCATGGCATACTAAGAAAAATGTATCATGATATAAATTATAACAATAACAATGCGGCCATACTGGCCATCTAAAACACAGAGCCATACTAACATAGTGCTGCTTGCCAAGTAAACCTGGGCATGGGTCCAACATTCACAAGTCAGAAAGGAGACCACAGAACAGAAGAGGAGAGCTGTAACAGTGTGAATGAGCAAAACAAATAAAAGAGGTTGGGGGGCAGAGGGGCACAAAGCCAAAATAAAACCTGATTGGTCAGAAAATCAAATACAGATTTGTTCTCAATTCACTTTGCATGGAAGTAAAAGGCTCCACGTGTGTCGACTCACAATATTGGCCTTTGCAGTACTGACATCAGCTGCCATCTATAAACCAATCCTATAACCAATTACTAAATGTTATGAACGTTTTGACCAATCACAGTTACAGATTAATCACAGTATCACCAAAAAAAGTAAATAATTGAAAATAAATGTTAAAATAAATCGGGTCACCTTTGATATACTGACATTGACATTGATTGACGTCACAGCATCATCATTAAATCATTATACGCGTATTCTGTCCATATATCATGCAGCCCTAGTGGAGGAAAGGCATGTATGAGCTCGGTGTGTATTGGATAACAGGCCATTCAAGGCCAACAAAGAGGCGTGTTTTCACCACAACAGACAAAATAAACCCCAACAAAATCACGGTCTAAGGTAGAACTTGTTATTCGAGTATTTTTCTGTGTCTGAGAAAAAAGGGCTTTTGAAAATGAACTGCTAAATGTGACAAAGCTTCTGTGTGTATGACTTCCGTAGCTGAAATGCTTCCATTTGCTTCAGGCCATAACTGTCAAGAAATGCTTTGTGTGCTATAGGTTGAATCACAGTGGGTTTTAGAAACTGATGCCAACACTTGAAGAGCAATATATTTATATATTGTGTATGTTTTAGAGAGAACATGACCTTACATTTACAGTTTTTACAGTTTCCCTTTACACATTTCACAAGGAATCAGCCAATGAAAACAGTCTGAATGTTTTTTAGAATAAGAGCGTATTTCTTTACATTGCGCTACTGAAGTTATTTTCCTTAGAATAGTTTTGTTCTAACAATAATGATACATAATTCCAGTATATAATGGTTAATTCAACAAAATCTAGTACACTAACTCAGCCTACCCACATACAGTTGTGCTCATAAGTTTACATACCCTGACAGAATGTTTGATTTCTTGACAATTTTTCAGCAAATACAAAAACTTTTTTCACTCATGGTTTGTGTTTGGCTGAAGCCATTTGTTATCAGTCAACAGTTTTTACTCTTTTTAAATCAGAATCACAACACAAACTACCCAAATGATCCTGATCACAAGTTTACACACTCCAGACAGACCCTTGCATCTTTTAGCCAGTGCTGCACTGACGTTTTTTGGATTCTACGTCATGGGGAAAGTGAAAAAAATGTCAAAGGATGGTCTGCATGGTCGAGTTGCCAGAAGAAAGCCATTACTACACAAATGCCACAAAGTCCTGTTTACAATCTGCCAAACAGCACAGAGACAAGCCTCAAACCTTCTGGCACAAAGTCATTTGGAGTGATGAGACTAAAAATGAACTTTTTGGCCACAACCATAAACGCTACATTTGGATAGGAGTCAACAAGGCCTAAAATGAAAGGTACACTATTCCTACTGTGAAACATGGTGGTGGATCACTGATGTTTTGGGGATGTGTGAGATACAAAGGCACAGGAAATTTGGCCAGAATTGATGGCAAGATGAATGCAGCAGGTTATCAAAAAAATACTGCAGGAAAATTTACACTCATCAGTCCGGAAGCTGCGCATGGGACGTACTTGGACATACCAACATGACAATGACTCAAAACCCAAGTTGACCCGTCATTGGATACAGCAAAATAAAGTGAAGGTTCTGGAGTGGTCATCTCAGTCTCCTGACCTCAATATTATTGAGCCACTCTGGGGAGATCCTCAAACATGCAGTTCATCCAAGAGAACAAGAATGTACAGGAACTGGAGGCTTTTTGCAATAAGAATTAGCAACTTTACTGTCTGAGAAGATAAAGAGCCTTATTCACAACTACCACAAAAGACTTTAAGGTGTCATTGATGTTAAAGGGGGCAACACACTGTATAAAGAATGGGGGTATGTAAACTTTTGTTCAGGGTCATTTTGGTAGTTTGTGTTGTGATTATGATTTAAAACACAACTGATTGATTATAAATGGCTTCAGCCAAACACTAACCATGAGTGAAAGAAAAGTTTGTGTGTTATCATTTTTTCTATGAAAAATGGTTAAGAAATCATAAATTCTGTCAGGGTATGTAAACAAACAGTCAAAATAATTTCAATCATTTAAATGGCCCTTTGAGATGTGTATCTGAAATCTAACCATAGACATTTATGCTTTGAGCAGCTGAACACTGATTTTTCACAATTGTTCATTTCTTGTACAAAAAAAGACATTTACAGCCATCTTTGCTACTTTGCTAAGGGTGACTTAACAGTTGACTGCTAAATTATTAAATATATAGTATATAATCTGCAAAAAACCAAACAAAAAACCTATATCCAACAGCAAGATGTGACAACAGCAATGTAAAAAACAAAATCTGCTCCCTTCGCTATAGCCTGTATCCTAGTGCAGAACTGCTGGGGTCAGTTCCAAAACACCATATGTCCCTATAGACTCAAAAAGAGCCGGTCACTGAGCAGGAAGAACTGAGGCAAACAAAGCAGCTGGACTTCATGCACAGGAAGTGCTCTTCAAAGCCATTTCAGGAAACCTTCAGGTCAATAAGAGGAAGGTCAAGTGAACGGAGCATTAGTCACTTTGGCAATGAATGATTTTACTTTAATGAAGGTTTAATTAAATAGATAAACTACAGAAGAACCTAATTTTAGTTGAGGAGTGTCATTTAAAATCTATAGACATTACAAACTAGGTGATTATCTAAAAACTTTATTAATCCCAAAGGAAATTATAGTGTCAGTACAACAAAGATAGAAACAAAAGCAAAAACACTATAGTTACAATTTAAAGCAACCAAACAAAATGCAGATTTCAAAGAATAAGATATATATATATATATATAGATATATATCATTATGGATAGAACTGTTACTATGTGACATTTATGTTTCTTATCAGACACACAGACAGAGAAGTCTGACAGGATTTCTGCTCAACTAGACTGCAATGATATGTAGCTCTTGTTGTGTATGTATCTGCACATCTTTATCATCTGTTTACTGAACACAGAAACTTGATCTTTTTCACACTGAAGTAACTTCACTAGACCTCCAGTGATGATGACGAGGTGTAAATTCAGTGTTTTATCAGGTGTGCCCAGCACAGTTTGATGATTTTCCTTCTCACACTCACCTGGTTCAACTCATTTCTAAATTGGCAGGTTTAATGTGTGTTTGAGAAGAGAACTAGCAAACTGTGTTGGACAGTTGTGCTAACAGTTGGACTAACTACACTGCTCAGAGTGAGTGAGGACGTGCTCATTTTCCTCAAACCAAGTGGTTTTCGGTTCTCTGTGCCTTGAGTAAACATGGTTCATATTTCTTGAATCCTCTAAAAAAATGTAGATTTTTAAATGTAGTTGTGACAGTGAGTTCATTTCATATCTGTTCTTTATTTCTAGGAATTCTAAAATTATAATACCCATCATAAATCCGAGGCTCATTTTCTTTTCAGGCCTAAGCAAAAAATTTTCTTTAAAGTACTGATAAACAATCGTCTAACTAACAAGTATCAGAAGTTAATGATTTAAAAAACTTGATTAATCAGATTAAAAAATTAATCTTTTTATTGGAGAAGACAATCAATTAATCAACATAAATAATCCATTGTTTTTTTAAATAAATAATATATTCAATAGTGCCAGACCTACTTGATATGTGGTCATCAATATTCAGGAAATTACATTGAAAATGTATTGCAAGACTGTGTAATTTATAGATTTTAAGGATTATATAACCAGGCCTTGACAAAGGTAAACGCTTGTTAAACAAGCACAGAAAAATGCCAGTGACTGCTACAAAAATCTGCTCCTTTCCAGAAGATTCTACTCTTCCCATTTTTTAAGTTTGTGGTGTAGGGCAGCAACTCAGTGGTTGTTGGAAAGGTCACTGGTATGGGTGAGTCTGACTCATCCTCCATATGCCAGCCAGAGTTGGAGAGAGATTGCCACTCAGTTTTAACTGGTACATGCTCATACACTGCCCAGAGCAGTCTGTGGCCTGGGACCATCTGTCAGGACCAAGCTTTCTTAATAAAACTCACAATTGTCACCATTGCCTGCTAGTTCCTACTGCATCTACACAAACGTACATCTACGTAAAAAAGAACATCATCTGTCCTGATGCTGCCACACATCAGAAGTTTAGTAGTTACCTGACAAACATTTTTGTGAATTCAAGGCAGAGCAACATTTTGGGTTGAGTCTTGCTCGGTCGATTTCCTCAGTGCAGAACTGGCCTAAAAGAAAGGTGGTCTACTTGTTTTTCTTTCTCTCTTTTCCTCTTTTGTTTTTGCAAAACAGCAACAGTTCATTTAGATGATTTAGTAGGTTGATGATGTTTGAGATGGCAATGCAATGATTAAGACATGAAGTTCCTTTTTGATTAATAAGTTTCCATTGCTTGTAATCCACATTAGCTGGGTTCCCCTACTGAGCTTTGGTTCCTCCCAAGGTTTCTTCCTCAGTTTCAGGGAGTTTTTCCTTGCCTCCGTC
>JBBIGC010138151.1:0-21691 GCA_037576955.1 Lepidarchus adonis
ACACACACACACACACACACACACACACACACACACACACACACACACAGACACACACACACACACACACACACACAGACACACACACACATACACAAATACAAACACACACATACACACACATACACACACACAGTGATGGCCTGACCTACTATCTGTTAAGAAACATCTGTACATGGCAAGTGACACTCAAAAACAAAAAAAATACTTCATTACTTCAATCACTTTGCAAACATACACACACACACACACACACACAATGGCTCTGAAACTGCTTCAGTGCATATTCTGGCTGGTCTTTCAGTCCCGAGAGATCACACCACTGCTAGTCAGACTGCAGCTGTGTGGAACGCACACACACATCATTTGACCAACACACAGCCAATGTGAAGCTACAGCTGGACAGTAAGTGGGTAGATTTCCACATCGATCTGCAGGGAAATTCCGACATGTGCGCTGAATTGCATAGAGCGCTGTTCCACTCATCCCTGAAAAACTCCAGAAATAAACTAGCGTCATCACATTTAAAGAAATCACATCAAGCGCAGCTCCCACAGGTCGAAACACACAGTCAAATTAACCTGTACCTAACACTTTAGAGCCACTTCACTGTATCTACACTCACTGTCTATTTAATCAGCTCCTCATTCCATATAGGTGCTTTTAGCAGTTCACTGTTTCTCTGCATCGTTAGCCTCTGTTACCATGACCCCAAGAGGACGACCAGTGAGATGCAGATCATTCTTAACATGACAGTGGAATGTGTGTGTGTGTGTGTTTGAACACCTTAGTCCACCAAAAAAGTCCAGCCAACAGAATTCCTTGTACAGAAATAGGCCACTGAGTAAAGAAAGACCAGAACAAACCGCATCATCAGATAAACCATCATCAACTTTCAATGGGTTAGAGTAAAGTGAATAGTAACTTAAAGACTTAAGCAGCATTACTGTGGTTGACCTGTGTATACACACACACACACACACACACTCACACACACACACACACACACACAAACTTCCTATCATATCTTTTATTAGCAGCCTGCATGCAAAGGCCTTCAGAGGCCTAAGATGTAAATTATGC
This sequence comes from Lepidarchus adonis, assembly GCA_037576955.1. Taxonomy (NCBI): domain Eukaryota; kingdom Metazoa; phylum Chordata; class Actinopteri; order Characiformes; family Lepidarchidae; genus Lepidarchus; species Lepidarchus adonis. Next base: position 1,084 of record JBBIGC010138151.1, read on the forward strand.
TAAACTGGTTTTAAAGTGTACGACACACTGGGATGACGAAAGTGACTTAAGTCATCTCCAGCTGAGCTACCAACATGAGATGCATCTGTTTTACATTTGCAATGCCTTGCATTTCCCCCAAACTGTGGACGTGCAAGGGTGTGTATGCGTGTGTACATGTGTGTGTGCTCTTACAGTAATCACGCTGTTTACTTACTGTAGGCTACGTGTTTTGCAGAATGTCTGATCCATTCAAGGACTTTTGTTTTAATGACCAAAAGCCTTTATCCAATTATATTCTCTCTCTCTCTCTCTCTCTCTCTCTCTCTCTCTCTCAAACCGTGGTGTTTGGGCTGAGAGAGCGAGAGCATGTGATGGATGTGTGCTGTGTAATCTCATAGTTGACTGCGAGAGCTGATATGCAGTGCATCTGGATGGGCTCCAGGCTAAGCCTCTGATTGGTGGGGACTAGGCCTCGTCCACACATCCATGCTGTCCAGACCCTGAGAAGAACTGAGCTATGTCATCCCACATTTCACTCTAAAAGCAGACCAGGCCCGATGCTTATTACAGAGGAATGTGTTCAGCTAAGGAGCATGTTTCATACACATAAAAATAGTCACTAATTTGGCATGTTTCAAAGTAATGAGCCACTTACAATACTGTACATTTACAGTATTAAAGGAAGTTGTATTGTATTTTGACCTCAAAACAAGCATCATAATAATGATAGCTCTGTACAGAACCTCTTCACACAGAATTATTACATATATAATAACTATGTCATTGATTGAAACATGAATCTATATATAATAACTATTATGTGTGTGTGCCATGTAACATACACACGCATATAATAAAGCAGCAATATAAAGGGAATGTCTAATGGCTCATATAATGCATACATCACCTTTGACAGGTCATTTAGCATTTCAGCTTGATAATATTCACACTGCAAGGGAGGTGAAGGGTTAATTGTGACCGTTTTTCCCGTAAGAACTGAGCAGATGAGCTGAAACATCCTGTTGTAAAAGTTATTGCCTCACTCTACCTGCTCCTCCTAAGGGTTAGAAAAGGTTAGGAGGTCACAAATCGGGGCCATGGGCTGTTTATGGTTATGTGTGGAATGGGATGAGTAAAAGAGAGAGAAAGTCTCACAGTCTCACACACACTTGCACACCTGATCATCGCTTCTCACCTCTTTAGACGTTTTCTTTACCTTTATCAGTTATAGCACTGCTATAACACTCGTTCTGTTCAGACACATTAGAGTAATATTTGTGCTGCAATGTCTGAATTATGATTACAATACAATACACATACTGAGCTGTATCATTTCTAAAGGACTTTGTACCATTGCACAAAGCACAATATTTTAAATTACGTATTTTGTAATATTTTCTGCACTACAGATATTCAGTGTATTATATTATGTTGAACTTTATTCATTGTTGGGCCTTAACCCTGGTTTAGCATTATGCAGTCTTATTTTGCTGTATTTGGAGTGGTCCACACCCTAAATATCTTATTATTTGTTTGTTTGTTTGTATTTTATTTAGTTTTACATGACCATATTCTAACCTCTCTATATCTCTTTGAAATTTGCACTGTTTTATACTGTTCCTGTGAAACTAAAATGTGTAAATGCATTTTGTACGGTCTGGCTTGTCTGTCCCTAATTTAAAAATAAGTTTAAATAAATAAATAATTTTAGTGTGAATAAATGGGGCTAAACTACTGCACCCAATGTGTTAGACCAATGCTTGAACATTTGCACAGACAATTTAATTAATTATTTTAGCTTCATATAACATATATAACATATAACCTGTAGGACAACAAAGGAAGCCAGATTCATAAGTTATAAGCTCAGTCATGTTCTGTGTGACATTTCTTTACCAATTAAATTGGTAATGTAATGTAAATATGGGATTGATATTGGGTATCTGATTCATAAGACACATGACTTGTTCAATATGGACCCGATTTCTGTAAAGGTGAAACTGATTAAACAGGCCTGATACTCAATCTGATACTATGATCAATTATCTCCTGGGTAACAAAATAATGTGGTATATTGTATAACTATGTTACCAAAAAAGTTACTGGACAAGTGTATATTAAAAAATATATATTTAAATTATTAGCAAATAATGTAGACTATATATTTATCTGAAAAGAATTCAAAGATGACATATGAAATGTTTAACACTCCAGGCCAATAACTGAAGTTTTGAAAGGGAAATGTTGTTATTTTTGCATGATAAAGGATTTCAACTTTTCAACACATTTTGGTTGTTATATTTTTTGTTTTTGATAGGTGACAGGTCTAGACGACTGACAGGCAAGTTTTACTGAAATAAGCGAAACTATTCCTGAAAAATTATTATTTAGATGGTGGAGTATGATTATGCAAAACCTATATATATTGTTTGGCATTAATTGTGCCTTGGAATATGTGCAAGTTACTTATGCATTGTGCACTAATGCTCGTCCCAGCGAGTCACAGATGCTGGCTTTTGAATTGTGTCCTTGTAACAGGCCGGATGGTCCTCCTTCTCTTTAGCTTGTAGGATGCAGCATCCATCATTTCCATAAACAATTAAAATTTTGAATTTACAGACCTTAGGACAGTGCTTTTCACCTCAGTCCATCTTTGCTCTTGGTTCTCTTTTTTAACCTGTATCCAGCGACTCTAAATGAAATGAAAAACCAATTATGCCATGTTGAATGTGCACTCTACTTACCCACACATATGATGTATAGTAAAATGCATCCTCCCTGAATGTAATGGGTCAGGGATTTTTCCCTCCTTCCCAGCTGTGGGCACTGAATCACGGTCGGATATGCTGTGAGTCTGTTCTTCTGACATGGTCTTGGCAACAGCTGCAGATGGAAATGAAACATTTCATTTTGATTAAAGATAAGGTGGGAGTGGGAAAAACAGTGACTGCACTCATTCTTGGAAAACCTTCCTTGTTACTTAGAAATGTACTTAACTTGGCCATTATGGACTGCGGTCACTCGGATGCCCGCTGTCATTTTCTTTTAGTATTCATTCGTTCTCTCTTAAACAGTGCTAAAAATTCCTGCCATCGTTATCTAGCGAATCTCAACCTCAGATGCTCCGCCCACAACACTATCTGATGTGCATAGTGCTTCTTGTTTCTTGTAAACTCCAAAATGCATGTGTTTACAAGTTTATGGCAACCATCCCAATAGACCATTAGGGCACCTGCAATCAGACGGCCCATGCAGTAAGATTTCAGAAACTCCCAAATTTCCAAATTTACTGAAAATCCCACTGAAAGGGCTAACGTAGGTCATGAGTAATGTATTCTCTGATGATCTCATCAAATGTATGTATCATTTAGTGGATGCGAAGTTATACTTGCACAGACTATGTGCATTACTATTTCCTTTTTCCATTACTATATCGCTCCAAAGTGCATTGTTTCCTGATTGAAGTATAGTCACAAGGCACAAGATGACCTGGCTATTCCTTATTAACAATCAGCAGGACATCCGAATGTGGAAAGCTGTCCACTGGAAAAAAACACCTCCAGACACCATGACTGAAGAGAGAGAGAGAGAGAGAGAGAGAGAGAGAGAGAGAGAGAGAGAAAGAGAGAGAAACACAGAGCAGATGCTCTTTACAAAGGCCTGCTTTAAATCCCTGACCCTTGACCTCCACTTGTGCAGGTCAAGTTATGTCCTATCTCATCTCAGTGTCCAAGTCTGTGTCTGCTGATGGGGTTCAAAGAGGAGAGCATGTGTCCATTATTTACATTTAGAAAGCCCAGATGATCGAGGGCCAAACAGCCCTGCTCTTCAAGACCAAATTCTACATGAACAACACAAGCAGGAAATGGTGTGCACACTCACACAGGAGAGAAAGACAGAGAGATTGTAGAGAAGGGATTCTATGAGGATGGATTGAAAAAGAAATTGTAGAAAAAATATCCATGGAACTCATCAGCGAGTCATGTCAATTCGTTGCAGTTACTTTAAGGGAATAACTTAACAAATTATGAATGTCAGAAATCTCCCACATTTGGAAATTCAGTTTCAAATGCCATGAGGAAATGTTCCTAAGCCAAGACTATGCCAAGTAGACTTGGCTCATCAGCTTGGAAAATAGCATTTCCACCCCCTTGCTCCTCCCCCAAGCTAGTTTTGGGTTAAGTCCTTTCAAATCACAAATGAACTACACAGTTCCATACATCAACATTTTGCATGGTGCTTTTGCAAAATTAATAGTAAACTCCCAGTGTAGAAAACAGCTTTCACACTTTACCAAACACAGGGGAAATGGCCCAAGGCATCTCTTTTAAAAAAAAGAATGCTGTGAGAAGGTTACAAAAAAAAAGAACTGGGTGAATAAGCCATGCATACACAGTCACATGCAAAGGTTTGGGCACCCCTTGATAAATTTAGGTGATTTTTAATTGAAAAGATGCTAACACAGTATCTCTAGGCCATGAAAAAAAACAATATTTTCAGCAAACATTGATGCATAGTTACTTTTTATGCCATAAAAATTAAAAACATTATTACAACAATGTGCAAAAGTCTGGGCACCCTAATAGGTACAAAGTATCAGATTCTTAATCAGCTCATTAGATCTGATGCAGGGAAACAGCTGTCATTAGTAAATGTCAACTGGTGGCAATTTCAAAACTTTACAAATACTCTGACCCTTCAAACCTTCTACACACACTTATGGACACCCAACAACCATGGGTTCCTCTGAACAGCTGTATAAGACTCTGAAAATGAAAGTTAGTGATGCCCACAATGCAGGAGAGGGCTACATGAAGATAGCCAAGAGTTGTCAGCTTGCAGTTTCAGATATGGTAGTTCAGGGGAACTGTAGAGGTCAAGATGAGATCTGGAAGACCAAGAAAACTCTGAGAGAAAACTGCTCATATGCTGGTCAGAAAGACCAATTTACTGCAAAAATCCTGCAGGAAGATTTAGCCAACTCTGAAGTGGTGGTGCACCGTTCCACAAGACCTTCATGGAAGAGTCAGCAGAAGAAAGGCATGTTTGGAGATAAAAAGGAGCAGCATTTCATGAAAAGAACACCTTGCCAACCATTAAGAATGGTGGTGGATCTATCATGTTTGGGGTTGTGTAGCAGCCAGTGGCACAGGAAACATTGCATGGGTGGAGAGAAGAATGGATTTCACAAAATACTAGCAAATTCTGGAAAATAAAATCACACTGTCTGTAAAAAAGCTGAAGCTGAAAAGAGGATGAGCTTCTACAAATGGATAATGATCCTAAACAAACCTCGAAATCCACCATGGACCTCAAGAGACACAAGCTGAAGGTATTGGAATGGCCATCACAGTCCCCTGATTTAAACATCAATGGAAATTTGTGGGTAGATTTTAAAAGAGCTGTGCATGCCAGACGACCAAACAATATTACAGAACTAGAAGCATTTTGCAAGGATGAATGGGAGAAAATCACAAGTACAAGAATTGAAAGACTTTTAGCTCTAAAAAGCATTTGCAAGCTGTGATATCTGCCAGTGGTGTTACTAAGTACTGATTATGTAGGGTGCCCAACTTTTGCACATTGTCATAATAATGTTTTTATTTTTTATTTTTGTTCAATTTATGGCATAAAAAGAAACTATGTATCAATGTTCAATATCAAAATATTGTGTATGTCTTCCCATGTCCTAGAGAGACTGGGTTAACATCTTGTCAATTACAAAATCACCATAATGTCTTATTTATCAAGGGGTGCCCAAACTTTTGCATGAGACTGTACATGCATTATCAAATCATTCCTACAATGTATCATCAACATTTCAAACTAAATCTAGAATCCTTATTATCCTGTCATTAATATGGTGGGAACCAACTGAAGTGCTAGCAACACAGTACAGACACACGTAATCAAGAAACCATTTCAACCCCAATTGCTTTTAGATGTCAGCCAAATTGAAAGATGTGGGAGGGGGGACGCTCTCATAGTGGTGGGAAGAGCAGAGCAGTTCCAAAAACCTTCAAATTAGCGTGCAATGAGAAAAGCAGCCGTGTTCCAAAGCTTCTTGGCAACAATTTGTCATTCATCAGCCTGCTAATTCCCATTGAACGCTAGCATGTTAGCGATATCACCCCTACCGCTGTTAGCCATCCACTATTAAGAGCACAAGCAGCAAACTCCTGGCTATCTAAGTTCACTAGCTCCACCGATCTGTTAAATGTTCTTTCCTCCATCTCTACTGAATGGCAAATTAGTGCATTCCTCTACAAAAAGCCTCCCCTCCCAGGCTTTTCATGGAGCCTGGCTGACACTCATCAGACTTTTGTCTGTGCTGGCTCGCTGCCATTGTGAAAAGCAATTTGTTTTTTTGCAGAATAGATGGATATTTCATGTTTTCAAGTGTGAGAGTAGCTCTAGATAACATCAAAGAGAGAGTGAAGGACAAAATAGCTGTTCTATTCTGGCCTATTACACATTCTGAGACTAATGTAGGGATGTGTAGTAATATATTAGTGGAGATTCTAAGACCCTGTCTGCTGGTGTTATTCATGAGCAAGCTATTTCAACTTACCATCCTCAGTCTAACATCAAAGCATGGCTGCAGGTGTGGGGAGAATTTTCCTAGATTTCATCGTCGGTCAAGCTCAATTGAGGTTCATGTCAAAATAACAAATATAATTTACAAAAATGCCTCTTAATACGCACATACTGCAAAATCTATATTCTGCAAGAAATTGTATAAATTGCATTGTATGAATGCATTGTTTTATTCCAAATTGATTTAGTACTAAATCGTTACAACAGGACTTTGGTCCCAATTTACTGGTCAATCATGTCCAACTAGAAATAGCAAATGTACAAATCTATACTATACTATAGTGGTATTTTCTACATTAATGAGCTTTTCTGATACTGTCTTACAAAACGTAACAGTTAAAGCTATGACAAGTGACTGTGTAGTTTACAATGTGCAGAGAAAACGTTTCAGGCATTAATTTTTCTTGTCCTGTAGATTCTGTATCTCCTTCTGAAATACAACCTCAATTCTAAAAAAGTTGTAATGCTGTGTAAAATCAAATGTAAATAAAAACAGAATGCAATAGTATGCAAATCTCATAAATCCATATTTTATTCACAATAGAAAATAGAAAGCATATTAAATGTGAATGTACAGTTTCAAGAGAAAAATAAGGTCATATTGAATTTGATGGCAGCAACAAAAATTGGGACAGGGCCATGTTTACCATTGTAGCATCCTCTATTTTTTAAAAAACAGTACATAAACATGTGGGGACTGATTAGATTAGTAACTGGGTTGAGAGAAATGTTGTCCCATTACTGTATGATATAGGATTTTAGCTGCTCAACAGTCCTGGGCTGTTGTCTAATTGGTGAAAGGTCTGGACTGCAAACAGGTCAGTTCTACTATAAAGCCATGCTGTTGAAATTGATGCAGAAGTCAGTTTTAAAAAGACGTTTTCTCACCTATTTAGTTTTACATGACATGACATCCACTGTTTTCCAGAAATAATTTAAAACTTTGATTCGTCTGACCACAGAACAGTTTTCCATTTTGCCTCAGTCCAGAGATGACGACAGTGTTTCTAGATTATGTTCACGTTAGAACTTCTTTGTATAATAGAGCTTTAACTTGCATGTGCAAATAACACAATCAGACACTGATTTCTGGAAGTGCTCCTAATCCCACACTGTGATTTCCATGGCATAATCAAGTCTGTTTTTAATGCAATTCCACCTGAGGACCCAAAGATCTCTGGCATACTATACATAGATCATCAGCCAAATCCCTTGAACAATGAGAATTCTCCATCTTTTGATGATATTGTGTACTGTGAACGAGGAGATGCTGAAAGTCTTTTTTTGTGTTGAGGAACATCAGTCTGAAATTGTTCCACAATGTGTAGATGCAGTCTTTTGTAGATTTGTGAACCTATGTCCATTTTGTGAAAGACTCTGCCTCTTTAAGAAGTTCCTTTTTTATACCCAATCATGTTACTGACCTGTTGCCAATTAACGTAATCAGTCCTTACAGATGTTTCTGTTTAGTACCACTCTGGACTTGTTGCTGCCATCAAATTTGCTAAATAAGAAAAACAATGATTCAGTTTCACATATTTGCATGTAATTTACTTATAGTGGTTCAGAGAAGCATTTGGATACATATGGACATTACTGAGTTAAAGCCATGGTGAAAAACTCTTGCCATGTAGGGCACAAGCACAGACTACCAATTTTCTTAGTTTAGCATACCTAGTAACCCTGGAAACAAATGAAAGAGTTGACATGAGTGTATCTGAGCAAGAAAACATACAGAACTTCCTTGTTTAAATTAGCCTGAAATCAGGTACTGCTGTAATAAAGTGTTTATTTAGTTGCGACGGAAGGTCTATATAGTCCAACAAGTCTAACAGCACCATCTCCTGGCTGTTGCCCTGTAACATCATAATCAGGAATTGCACCCCCTAGGTTTTTGGAAGAAAATAAAACGACCCTATACTGCCCCCTGTGGGAGTAGCTGCAACATCACAGATATGAGCTACTATCCTAAATTATATTTATAAATATATGTATTTAAATACATTCTTCAGTGTATATGATAATATGTAGAACCAGGAATGTACAGTTTAGTCTTTCAAATGGCCAGAGTCCATTTTAACAACCCATTTCACATTGAAGTGCACTGAATAAAAAGCCTGAGATGCCAGGTGTGAGTGTTTAATGTTTTTAAATTGTACACTGCATGTTAGATTAGGCAGAAATAAGGTGATAAAGACACAATAATGCACTTGTAATAATAATACAACAAACCCCAATTGCCCTAGATGGCGTTAAGCAAGATGATAAAATTTTTGTATGCAGTTTTTATTACACTATATATATATATATATATATATATATATATATATATATATATACTAAAAAAACAAACAAATACATACAGTACATACGTACACACACACACACACACATACACACACACACACATATGTATGTTGTTTGTTTTTTTAGTTATTTAAATATATTAGATATTGGTAGACTCCGGTACAACAATAGCTTGCAAAACATAAATAAATTTGCTTTTCATTAGTTAGTCCTTTAGTTCATCAGAAAGTCCATTAAATGTTATTCCTGTTTGGTCCTTTATGCTCAAATATCCTCACAGTCACATCCAAAGCAGAACTCCTTGCATAAGCAAGACAAGAGCTTGGCTGGAATGAGCAAAACGAAACTTGGGTATAAACGTGTGAGGCATCCCTCAGGGACGCATTGATGTTCTGTAGTTAGGGGTCATGGAGAAGTTAGCTGGTGTCGGCTCGTAAATCCAGATCGACCCCTCTCCGACCCACCACTAGCCTCCCTCTGACTGTAGGCCTCTCCCCACAGTCTTGGCCATAGACAAAGCATCAGAACTGCACTGTGCTCAGGAACAGAGTGAGAGCAACTTTGCTTATGTAAAAGACAAAGTCTGATCAAGTCTAAGTAACTCATATTTTTTATGCTAGATCTGAGACTTTTACACTCTTCACAGATCTTACAATCTTTCATTTACATTCTCAATACATCAGCTTTTCCTCTCATGAACCTTGGACATGTCTGCATTTCTTTTATCTTTATCAAGACAGAGAAGACAAAAAGAATGGAAATGCTTTAGATCTTGCTTCTGCCAGTGAATAGATGCATGTTTTACCAGATTTGGAAGCTCCCCTGCTTACATCATTTGGAAGGTTAGATCACGTCACAGGTTTTCCATGTGACTTGGACAACAAAGTCCAAGAAAAGGGAATACCGGCTTCTCTGACGGACGGCCATCCTGTGTGGCCTGTTACAAACTCTGCTTTTTTGCCAAAATCCTGACATGGAAAGATCTGCCAAACCCCAAGCTGTCACTGAGGTCTGTTGCCCTCTCCAAAAGCCTCTCATCAAAGATGTAATTAGCCAGAAGAAAAACATGAAGGAAAGCAGGATTTCTGTATTCCATATTGAGTTCACCTTCACTCTCTCCATTTTTATCATTATCATTCATCTTTTCAAAGGTCTTGAATACTAATAACATTAACATTAGTTGCCTATCTTTCTTAAAAATGTATTGCCACATGATTCTAGTGCCAAGCAGAAAAACAAACTGGATAGGCTCCAATTTATCAGAGCACAGATACTCAAAAACACACACACTTACACCTAGGGGCAATTTAGCATCTCTGAGTGAAGAAATCATACAGGAAAGATGCCAATGCTTATAACACAGGTGATAGAAATAACTTGTGTAAATTGGCATGTTGGTAAAATACTACTTCAATTGTAGAAAGAAAGTTCTATTAATTTATTTTACTTATATATTAGTATATCATCACTGTGGAGCAAAACCTTCATTCTACAAGAGACATATTTCCTAGCGTTTAGTGTAAATAGTACAACAGGATCATTTTCTATTTTGATTTGTTTATCTCATTAATGATCAGATTTTGACCAAATATAAAGGGCAATATTTCAAAATACCTTTAAAATAATCTAAAAAATAAGTTCAAATGAAAGTCTGACCTACGAGTGTTATTTGGTCTTTTCTCTGCATAAAACCGTGACATATCTTGTGTGTTTTCAGACTTCTATAATTATTTATATTTTAAAGTCATTCTGGGGGGTGAGGGTTTCAAAACTTTTTGAAAAACTGAAACAACCCCCTGCAAACCACCCCCAGGTCTAAAATCACGCTACTGAATCCTTTCCTCTGTTCTCATGCCAGGATCTGGACATCTACCAATCTGCACAAGAAAAAAAAGTCTTCTATGAAGCCTCATTTTAGTCCGGGCAACATTAATGATGCAGGAACAATATTGAAAATGTTAAGAAAGGCATCCAAACTCTGTGATGTCTCACAAAATCCATGCCACCTGCAGGGTAACTGGGGCAACCTGGCACTTCTGTGTGGTCACCCTGTGTGAGGTCATTTCCTTCAGTGGCATGGTCAATTGTAGCCTGCTGGGCCTCACGAAAACATTGCTCAGTTTTCACTCTGATACAACAAGTGTCTGTGGCAACCAACAGCCACACATCTCTCTGTGTAGCCTTAGTGTTCACAATAGCCTTCTTAGGTATGTGACACCACAGTCAAGTTCATTCTTAAGGTTCATTTTGAAATACACACATGTGTCCAGAAAAGTGACCCAAAGGTCAAACTCAAGTCATGGATCATACTGCTCAGGTTCCAAGGTTGACGTGTCCTAATCTTTGTGAAGTCTGAGCTATATAAGGATTTACTGAAGCTGCTCAAAGGCAAAAGTTTAACACCACTTCACAAATGGCAAAAATCATGTTGCATGGTTGGATCTTAAAAAGGTTCCAAGTAGAGCTTCAACATGCTACAAGAAAAAATGGGAGTGAGAGAATCATTTTTGAGTCAATTTATTGACAAAAATGCTTAAACTGACACGGGTTGTTTTACTGCTGATTGAAGTTTAGGACCACATCTCCAAAAAAAAAACCCGTAACCCCCCAAAACAGAAATCAAAGTTCCAAACATGAACTCAGTGATGAGCAGCTCCACCGTTATTGTTGATCACTTTATGCTTGATGCAAGTGTTTCCAACTGCACCAGAGAACGTTAAGAAAAAGATGGGTGAGACAGAAAAGGAGAGAAGAGTGAGGGACAAATGGAACTCTCCAAAAAAAAAGAAAAGTGTACAGGGAAAATAGAGAATTTAATCCGGAATGGACAGACTAATTTCTGCTCATACTTCCCACTGGGACTAAACCAGTGTGTCCCATATGTTCGGAAACCGTGGCAATTATCAAAAGTGCTAATGTGAAACGACTTTACAAGACAAAACGTAAAGGTTTTGAACAAACATTCCCACCGAAATCTGAAGTAATCACAGAAATTAAATTGTCTCTGAGCCTCACTTTCACTGTCCAACAACGTGCTTATGAGTTTTCCATCAGAGTCAACATTTACTGATGGAGGGATTGTCAAAGAATGAACGAGTACAATGAAACACTATTTGAGGGGAAACAAAAACAAGAGCTTTGTGCTAAAAATTAATCAAATACTCATTTCAGCGTCATCTGCCTCAAAGAAAAGTGAAATATTGTGGCAGGACGTGCTGACCCAGAAGATGAATCCATGCATAAAGCATCATGTGTTTTAACAGTTAGGTATTAATTACATGCAGATTTTGATACTAAAAGGATACTTAAATATATGCCATACTAAATATTTAGACATTATATTTAGACATTATGATCTTCTGGAACTTTGCTTCAAGACATTTTCTCTAAGTGGACCTCTTTAAATTTTGGTTGAATACCCCTTGTCTACTGACAGCAAACGAGAGGGCACGCGCAAGTAAAAAAATTTACCTTAGTTTACCAAATTAAAAAATATACCTCAGTAAGCAGCATAGCAGGTGATGGTGTTGATGTGATTTTAACATCATGGCCAAATGGCATGGACAGCTCGATCTGAGGGACTTCCAATTTAAAAAGGGCAAAAAGTAACACTTCATTTCAAGTCAAGAGTTAGAAATATCACGTCACACTTTTTGTAAGCCTATCATTATACTACCAAAGGTGTAATCTGTGGACATTTCATTCTTTATTAAAAATTCAAATGGACTTGACCCGACTTGAGAGAATTCAGATGCTCATTTACAGTATTTTCTGAGGTTTAGTTTTGAATTTTAATAGATGAATTACCAAAGGATTTCAAAGTGCTATAAGTATGAAGCTGCACTTGAACCAAGTGGGAGAATGTGTCTCTGCATTTGACCCGAACCATGGAGCATGATGTGATGGTTGTTCCAGTTCTGAGGAGCCTTGGTCAGGATCAATGACAGGCGTATCTGACAGTAATATCCACACCATCCATGTTGTTTTAGGATAGTAAAACATATTAATTACGTTTTTGCTTAAACAACAATAAAAACGGTACACAGATTTGTTTTTACAATTCGAATACTGGTTATGGGGCTGCAGTCGGCTCCAGTAACAGCCTTATTTTGGGTCGAGGGTCGTATAGTGTCTTGACAGACAGCCAATTGGATCCTCTAGCTCAGTGCTGGTGAAATTTTTTGGATCTTCTACTTGACTTTTTTGTTGTTTTTTGGTTAGTGTCGACTTTGACTATTGTGACTTTCTGATGTTGAGGTGGTAAGGGGGTCGGGAATGTAAGTATTTCCAATTTCATTAAACCCGACCACCTTCAAAAAGGGAAAGTTTTTTTTGCCTTTTTCATCAGAACTTCATGACAGTGTGAACCTGACAGAAAGTGGCAATGAATCCACATTTTTGCACAGATTAGGCCTTTTAAAGTCATGTGGTGCTAAGATTTTGATCAGCTGTGAAAGTCTGTTTCAGTTTAAGTGTTTTTGTCAATAAATTGATTCTCAAAAATGTTTTGTCTCACTCCCATTTCTTATTGTAGCATGTTGAAGACAGGCCCTTGGGTAGAGAATGCAGAGAATCCCTCTGTAACTAGACGGATTGTGGAGCGTTATGTTTTTGTTTAATCAAAATTATTGGTGAGAACAGGGTCTTTCCCCCTTTTCAAAGAAGCTCTCCAGCAATGTTTTTTAACTCACGTTGACGCATGTTCGAAAGCATGGAAAAGAGATGCCGTCCAGTACAAAACTGATCCACAGTCTGTTAATGTTATGAAATCTCTCAGCCTAGCTTCCTCTTCCTCTTCTACTTTCACCCAGGCTTCCTGCATTATTTTGAGCAGCGCCACCCAAAGGAGACATGAAGTAGTAACATTGATTTTGCAGCAGGAATACAGATTATCGTATTGCGTGAGCAAGGACAATGATATATCGTCAATTCAACATGTTGTCCCACCTCTTGACTTGAACTTGACTAGCCCTCACCTTGGACTTGTCTTGGACTTGACAAGGTCTGGTAAAAGGTAGTAAAAAAGAAATGCAGAGCAGGCATATATTGCAATATGTTTATACTGTTTTCGCCCCCTTATGGTTACACTATTCTGGACCACCAGTTGCTCACATAAACTCCTCAATGGATTTGAAAGCTGCCAGGTTGAGGGGCCATCAGTCAGTTAACTAGCCTCATATAGTGCAGCATTTTAACTGCCCTACAAGAATGACAGGAATGGTCATTCCGGTCCTTCTCCATCTGCTTCCTCCTCCACATGACAAAAACATCAGTACAATCTTGCAGGTCATATCTGCTCTTCTGCTCCTGATCTCTGATAGCAACATCCAAGACAGGACCACTTGCTACCATAAAAGGCCATTTTCCCCAGAGTAGAGAGTGATGGCAGTGGTCATGGCAAATATTACTGGCCCCAAATGGAAAGAATGCAGCCTATATTCAATTTATGTATCGCACAGGGATCTACTTCAATTCCCCTGTTGGTTATGAGCGACCCTGTCTAAATGAAGCAATTGTTATTGTGTGAGCTCATGTGTAAGAAAAGCGAGGTGCACGTGAACCCAGTGAAATACCACAGATTCCCATCTCATCTGATGGCAATTAAAAAACATACTCTTCCCACAATGGTGCTTACGTAAGAGCTGGACAAGGGTCAGGAACCGTTTTCTTTTCAATACTCACCACATGAGCATTACGCAAACATCTCAGGCAGCTGGAGACAACCATAGTGTCCATGCAGTTTCATCATCCATGTTAACTTTCGCATGAGAGGAGCAGTTTGGAAAAAAATACAGTTTTCTCCTTAATCAATATACACTGATCAGCAATAACAGGTGAAGTGAATAACACATGCACTGACTGCACTGAGTGGAATATATAAGACAACAGTCAGTTCTTGAAGTTAATGGAAACAGAAAAACTGGGCATAAGGATCCGATCCCAAATGTGAGCTCCTGTTGCAAGTGTTTATTCTGACTGTGACAAAAAGGTTGGCTGAATTACGGGGGGGGGCTACATAATATAGACAGGTGGTTATAATGTTGGGGCTGATTGTAGTCTGGATATTGGTCATTCATTTAATTAAAACTTATACCCATGTGCTGTGTTTATACAATCATTTGAAAAAGTGAAAAAGTCAGAGGTGATAAGCTTGAAAAAAATCACAAGAAATCTTTTTGAGCTATTTATTCAACAAAAACATTAACAAATTATTTGGAGAATGTAAATACACACTTAAACTCAGAAGCTAGTATTATCTCCTTCAGCTCTCAAGCTGAACTTGATGGAGCAGTCAGTCCTGGACAAACTGGAGGTCAGTTGTAATCTAGACTAT
The DNA here is from genome assembly GCA_037576955.1 of Lepidarchus adonis. NCBI lineage: Eukaryota > Metazoa > Chordata > Actinopteri > Characiformes > Lepidarchidae > Lepidarchus > Lepidarchus adonis. Next base: position 16,304 of record JBBIGC010138151.1, read on the forward strand.
TTTTCCTTTCGGTTGAACGATTCCTTTATTTTAATATTTTGAGATCCTCTTAAATCTTTTAGCATCCATAACCTTTATTTCTGAAGGCCTTAGAGAGTAGGCCTTAGATCTTGGCATGCCGCACACTTCAATAGCAAAGAAAACATCAGATGTAAGATGTTAGTAAGACAGGTCACAGCTGCAGGAGATTCTTAACAGTGGCACATTTTCTGGAACATTATTATGGTAATTAAAATGTAATGGTAAAATTCATTATTAACATGACTATTGTATAGATCAGTTGTTACTGCTAGGTCCTTCAGTAATTATAACTGTTGCTAGTCCCCCTATAAGAATCAAGTTTCTTCCTCCCCACAGCCATCAGACTCTTTAACTGTTTAACTGTCTAACTCCTCCTGTTGTAAATCATCCACACAATAACTCTCGCATAACACAGAGCATTACAATATTTCAACATATTCAGGGTAACTGCAATCCCTGCTGTTACCATAATTTATTTTAAATTGTACCATAATGTATCATACTATTTTTACTGCTCTTCATAAAAAATCACAGATGTTTACCCTGTAGTTACCTCTGTATTTATAGGACATTTTTATCTTTTACCTCGTACTATAGTACTGTGTTTTTCTCTTAACTTGTATTTTTTATTTCCTTTTATATTTATTACCTTTGTATTTTCTTTAGTATAGGATGCATGTTATTTTATGTCATTGTCTCTATGTTGCAGTCGTTACATAAGCAATTTCCCCTCAGGGACAATAAAGTTTTTGTGTATTTAGGCTTTTGCTTTTAGATATGGTGTGAAATTTGCCAAGTTTTTGAGGTCATAAATTATGAAAATGAACAATTTCACCTAACTATGCTTCTTACACACATGGTCACTTTGCACTGCCCCTAGCCTTCTGTAGGTCCACCAGCTGATGGAGAGCTGTTCAGCTCCAATCTGATCCTTTACCCGATCCAAAGGAAGACATGAGGCTTTGGGGATAATCTGTTGCTCTGTTGAAGTTGGCTTCAAGCTTCGGCAGAGAAACCTGGAACCAATCTCCTACCACTGCAGTATCTCAACTCCCCAGCCACTTCCATGTGCTACAACGCCACGCAGCATTGGTCAAGACCATATTAGTGTTAAACTATAATAAAGTGCTTATTGCACTGCATGAAAATATTAAATGGGTCATTTCAATTTCCTGGGCTGTGTTCAAGTCAAGGTGCGAAAGTCATTAGCATCTTCTAGTGAAGGACCTGTGGTAAGTCTTCATCTAAAGAACAGAAAATACAGCAGATACTGAAATGACAGTTTCATAAAGAGCGACAAAAAGCTGGTATTCATCACACATTAACCTGAGATGCAGGATTTACCAATCACAATCTCCTGAAGCTGTCAGCATCATCCCATTTCATGGAAATTTAACTCCAGCCAGAATTCAAGGAGATAGAGAGAGGTCCATTCTTCTTCATCAACAAAGCCTTTCGTCTTCACTACTTCAAACACACCTTGTATCTTTGATTTAGTCTCCTTCATCAATCTTTCCTGACATGCTTTTGACAGCCAAGCCTAGCATTGCTCTTATCTTTTCTCAAGTAACTGAGCTCATTCTCTCTGCAGGATGCCAGTTCTTGGAACTTTTCCGTAAATTCATCTGCTAGTCTGCTGTGCAGTTACAGCATGGTACAGCTACTACCATGGTGATGTCACTGACCTTTAAGACATATTTCCACAAAAAAGCAGAGTTATTACTTTTTTGTTGCTGTATTATATTCACATGTTGTTCTGTAAATGGAATTTTAATAATTGCATTTTAATTACACAACAGGTTGATTCATTATACTTTTACATTTAATTTGCATTCTGAATATAGTTTTATTACTTTTTTCTGACTCTTCTACTAATTCATCACTGGAACTTTAGAAGTGGTGTTGAACAGGATTTCACTACTTGTTTCAATGAGCTTTGAGTGAAAAATAATAAAAGTTAAATATTTTGTTTTTTGCTAATATTCATTTCCTAGAAAAAGATGAATTAATTTTGATGATTTTTGATAACATTTTTTAAACAGGATTTTTTTTTTATATTAATAAATACAAAGTAAATTTGACATGTAAATAATTACAAAAATAAAATTATCTGAGTATTTGCTTCCACATATGGTAGAAAAATCATCCCTATTCAAACACATTTATTTTTGCATTATTAGCCAGTCACAAACTCTTACAGACACTTGGGTTGTAGTTATACTCTTGCTTCTAAAAAAGGTGTGATACTGTTGCTGGGATCCTGTAAGGATGGCCAGATTTCAGGTATCATCATATTGACTCCGCTCTGTAAAGTTCAGACTGCACAGTTAGACAAAGGAAGGTATGAGCATGTGTGATGGGGCGCCCATAAAATAATTTTATGCCCCACAATGGACAAGCACTGGAGAACTTATGAATCCTTTCAGACTCGTGGAAAACTTTACTTTTTGGGCTAAAGATTTATGAATGGCAGTTGCAAGATAGTAAAATTTGGGGAAATAATTTATCTGCAAGTGTGTGACTCTCAAAATAAACTTACATCTGCTTCCAAGTGTTGGATGTGAAATAGCAGTACTTACTGCCCATACTTTGAAACATAGCTCGCAAGAGGCAGAATATGAGAATACATGAAGATGTTAATTTAGCACTATTCAAGCTGTGCTGTATCAGCGAAACTGGGCAAAACTAATAATGTAATTTTCTAGTAAGCCTTGTTAACCTATAGAAAGAATAAAAGGCATAAAAATAAAGTTTTATCTTTGGTATCCTCTTTGTTTTACTTGTCATAAAGCAGAAATCTTTCATTGTGAACATAAGCCCATTCCAGAAATCTTTAAATTTCTAAATTTCTGAAATTAAATTCATAGTACAATGAATTTATAATGTGAGACACTGTGCTCTAACAAAAGGTTCTGATCAGGTGTATAGTCTGGCTTTCACAACATGGAGTCAAATTAAAATGCATGCAATCTCAGTCAACTACATAATTATTTTAATCAATTTGAGTTGATTCCTGTTGCTGCTACTCTTGTTTTCTATTAGCTACTGCTGCTACTTGCTATTGCTTAACTTCTTTTCAGCCTATCATAGTATCATAGTAAATCGTTCAGTCAATTTTGTCGTTGACATCAACCCACCATCTCAACTCAACCGACACCAACCCGCAGTGTGTGTACTAATGGAGGTTACTGGGCTTCTTCTTGAGCGTCGTAGGTTTAGTTCTTCCTCCTTCTCCATCGCTGGTTAGAGGTGCACATCCGGATGCTAATTGGTGCTAACAAGCTAGAGTTAGCCTCAGCGCTAGCCACTCCAGGTGCGTTAGCTGTAGCTGCTGATAGCACGCTCATGACTCTGGCTGTAGAGCTCTTACAGCAGGGCAACTGGGTTGCATCTCACCACCATAGTCGGAAAACCAAGGCTCCGGCTGAAGTTTCACTACCTACACATCACTCTCCTCCATCCATTTGCATGTCAAACAGGTTTGCCCCACTCAACAAAATGCCAGCTGAGAATCCTGTTAAAGTGCTTCGGTTATAGGAGATTCTATTCTTCGACATGTGAAACCAGTTAGCCATTTAGGGGCTCCAGCAAAAGATCCACTTAAATCAGCATTCACATCAATTCTTTGTTTACCGGTATCTAGAATTCCAAACATTCAGTTATACTCTTACATTTACATTTATACATTCGGCTGACGCTTTTGTCCAAAGCGACTTCCAGGTACAGGAACAATCAAGCATAAATTCAGACATGACAATACTGATGTGCGAGTTACAGGGAGTTCAATACAATCTTCTTAGTCATAGAAAACAGTGTAAGTGCTACAACATTACTTTCTGAAATAGAAACACATTTCTACACTATCATTAAGAGCATATGATTAATTCTAAAACAGACGGTAGGTTCTACAGCATAGTTAATATTTCTTATTAATATATATAAGTGCTTTAGATGCTGATACTCTTGATTTAATTTTGACCCTGCATGTAAATGACTATAGCATAGTTGCTCTTCCTCAGTTCACAGAAATCTCTGATCATTACCTCATCACTTATGAGCTTCATCTCAAAGATAATATAGTCGCATCTCCTCACTCTCGTGTCAGGCGTATGATAACAAAACAGATTTACCAGCTGCACTCTGCTCTCCATCTGGTCCAATAGATCTGCATAATTGATCTTAAATAATCTTGCTTAAATAATACTCTTCGCTCTACACTCAACAATGTGGCCCCTTTAAACCATGTGAAAATCAAGCAAAAAAAGCTTGTTCCAAGTGATCAAACATGCACATTGAAGCAACATCTGGTGACAGACCAAATTAGAATCATTCCATTAGGCTTGGAAAGAGACTCTCAGAGAATACAACAAAACAAAAAAACTAGCACACACTCTTTACTTAAGAGATGCAGCAGCTTCCAGGCAATAATAGGAATAATAACTGTGAATTTATCTCATACAATTCTCAAGATATGAGCAAAAATGTAAATGTGTACAGTACATAGTCATTTTTGTAACCTGAGGTCTCCACCACATCCTGCACCAACCCTCTGGAGCGTTTTTATATATCTCATACAGTTTAGGCTGCAGCTGAACTTTTATGCAAGACAAATAATCATCCAAAACTACTGTTTAACACAATCTCTAGACTACGAACAAAGCCTATAGTAGTAATGACTTCATCGCTTTCTTTAACAATAAAATTTAAACCATCAGAGATGAAATTCAAACACCACAGAAATGAAATTCAAACACCACCTTTAACCCCGCCAAGTCCAGTGTCCATTTTACCTGATTCAATTATAGAAGTGAGTACAGCTACAACAGAGAGACTGGTATTCTTTAACCTTGTCCAGATGACAATTCATAGTAGAATAGTCTTTTCAGTCGCTGTGCTCTTGGGATCATTTTGGTTGGCCGGCCACTCCTGGGGAGGTTCAACATTGTTCCATGTTTTCACCATTTGTGCATAATAGCTCTCACTGTGGTTCGCTGGAGTCCCAAAGCTTTAGAAATGGCTTTATAACCTTTTCTAGACTGATAGATCTCAATTACTTTCTTTCTCATTTGTTTCTGAATTTCTTTGGATCTCTGCATGATGTCTAGCTATTGAGGATCTTTTGCTCTACTTCACTTTGACAGGCAGGTCTTATTGAAGTGATTTCTTGATTGAGAACAGGTGTGGCAGTAATCAGGCCTGGGTGTGGCTAGAGATATGTATGAACGTAAGGTAAATGTTTTTTTTATTATTTATTTTTTTATTACGTTTATTTGATAGGGACAAATACATTATAACATAGACAATCTGAACAAAGCAGCAGTCCCATGCATGCATCATGGTGCTTATAGCATGAGCTAATTTGCAGCA
>JBBIGC010138171.1:0-21688 GCA_037576955.1 Lepidarchus adonis
TTCAGGACGCCGATAGCACCAACTAGCAATAAGAGTTGTTTTCGATCTTCTTTTTCTGCAGCTGTTTTAGCGCTTTCGGGTGCACCGCTGCTGACACAGCGCCCCATAGTGGCGCAACGCTGCAACTGCAGTTAAAATAACATCGAAATAGCTGGGGGTAGAGTGAAATCAGGCTGGGGCGCCACAAAATTTGCTGGAGGCGGCCGCCACGCAAATTTGAACGTAGGAAAATCCCTGCACTAGACTTCAAGCAACATGGATTCTGTGCTTCTCTACTCTTTCATCAGACTCTATGACCTTGATTTCCAAAATTTACATTCATCTGAAAAGAGGACTTTCAGTTATTTTTCTTCTTAGCCCAGGTAAGATGCTTCTGACATTGTCTCTGGCTTAGGATGCACTGACTCCAGCCTTCCCCATATTCTTGAATGGATGTTGCTTGCTTGGGACAACTGCAGCATTGAGAGATTACTCAAGTGAAGTACAGATACTCAAAAATTGTACTTAAGTACAGTACTTAAGTACTGTCTACCTCTGCTAATTAGCCACCAACCAAAAACACACACGCCAGAGAGAGCTGCTCATGTAGTGCCTGTGTCTGTCTTTGTTTATTCTCATTAATTCCCTTCCCTCCTTTTAAGATTTATATTTCTCGTATTTATTTTATTTAACAGAATCTGTCTAGCAAAGTGTTACGGTATATGTGTCGAACAGGTTGTGAGTGCTATGCACATTTTGAACATTGTCATTTGCAGAAGAGTTAAGAATACATTCTCATGATTTTTTGAAGGGAAAGTCCACTCAAAATGTAGAGTCCTCCGACTAGTTTAGAAGGTAAGAGTAGGAAGTGTGTGTGTGTGTGGCTGTGGTATCTGGAAGCTGGTTCATTGCCCATAGCCATCAGATAAGTGTGGCTCAACACTTACAGTTGGCACCACTCCCAGAAGAAGGACTGATTAATTTCCCTGACACACAGACACAAGCAATCATAGAATAAAACAAGTTAATAAATAAATATAATAAAAGAAGTTAGTAAATTAACAGAATAGCATAAATAGAAATAAACAGATTTATAATTAACTAAAGTAAATAATAAATAAATAGCTTTAAAAAGTTTTAAACCTGAAGGCAAAACATCAGTAAAATACACTATTGAATAAGTAGTTATATAACAGGATTAAAATGATTAAGAGATCAAGGGTAAAAATTTCTGAGGAAACCAAACCAAAAACACCTGCAGAGAAAATAGCTGAAATAACTCTAGTGATAAAAGATAAGATATGAAAGAGGAGTAGAAAATGGACTAAACATACAAAGAGCTTAAAGAAGATGGGGCTGTTTGAGGCTCTGAAGGGCCTTATTCAGAATCATAAGATTGATCTGTAAAGCATCAGGAAAAGAAGCCATTGAATTAGACATGTTGAAATTGTTCAAAAAGAATGAAGAGACATGTTTTCGTGAACTGGCGAGAGTCAAGTCAAGAGATAAGGAAAGAAATGGCGGAGACAGATAAAGAAGCTTGAAGATCCTCCACCATACATTGGGCAATGCCCTGTTATTGAAGAAAAAATCGATTTCTCTAGACACATAACAAACTCAAGTCAGAAACGGGATAAGAGCCTCTGACTGTACACACCCACCAGATCCCTCAGATCAGCGAGGGAACAGTGCCTGGAGATTCCACCCCCACAAGGAATCATACACCACTCCAGACTCTTCTCCTTCATTCTCCCTCACTGGTGGAACGAGCTGCCCAGACACATCAGAACTGCAGAAACTCTCTCCACCTTCAAGAAGCACCTCAAGACTCAACTTTTTCACAACCACCTCAACATCTAAACCCAACAAAAAGTTCACTTAACCTTGACTTCAATCAAATACCTGATATCAATCTAGAGATCGGACAGCTTCCCACATATACTCACTCATGTTCATACCACCTGCAACAATATAATTAATATGGTACTTGCGTCTTGCCTCATCATTGGTGAAGAAGCACTTAAAGCACCTAACGTCAGCCGATGCTGAAGCACTTATGACAAAGACGAATATCCTGGACTTTTTAGCACTCGAATATATGAATAGACCATGTTGTTAATGCTATAGCACCTACTGCCTGTTTAGACTTAATCATAAGCACTTAATGATAGTGTAGAATGTGTTTCTCTTTCAGAAAGCATTGTTATAGCTCTTATCTGCACTCTTGTAGCATCTGCGCTGTTTTCTATGGCCAAGAAGAATGTGTAACTCTCACATCAGTATTGTCATGTCTGAATTCATGCTTGATTGTTCCTGTACCTTTAAGTTGCTTTGGACAAACGCATCAGTCAAATGAATAAATGTAAATGTAAAATGTAGAATGAGGCCTGGAAGATGTGAGCCCAGGGTGAGTGGAAGTATGTATCCAGATATACAAGAGGAGGCACACAGGTGGGAGAAAACGCAGAGAGAAAGGGAGCATGCAGTAGAAACAACACAAACAGAATATGAAAAGAGTGAGGAGGAAGAAATGGTATACTGCCATGTCAAAAAGGGACAGAGAACTTGAGAAGAAGCTGAAGGAGATGGAAAGGGAAATACAGAGAAAAGAAAAGAAGTTGAGAGAATGTGCTAATAGGAGAAAAGTAAGATATACTGAAGCTGGAGTGCATTGGAGGTGAATCCCAAGGGCTGGACAACACAGAATATGTCACCATACTCCCAACTCTCAGGAGAACTAAATCAACCTTTAGTTTATTTGATATGGAAGATGAGAGCTCAGGAAAGGTGAGCCAGAAGGAGCCATACAAAGATGAGGAACAAAGTGAGAGAGAGAGAGTCAAAGATGATTGGATGAGGTGACATATGGTCACCAATTGCCTATATTGATTAAAGGAAGACATGCCCATTACATCCCAGATCAAACTCAGGATCTGCTGGGGTTGGTCAGCAGCCTGCCATACATGAAGGGCCCAGAAGTGGATACAGGACTTTGAGGAAAATACACTTGGACAATTCCTAGATGTGGGAGACATGAAAGCCTTGCCCACCAGAGTCATAGACCAGCAGGCAATGATGGACAAGATGAGCAGGCTCAAAAAATTAAACTGTGCATGCAAGACACTATGGTGAGGGATTCAGCCAGTACCACAATGCCCTGAGAGAGGGGCGCCCAAGGAAAATATACTTGAAAGCCTTGAAAGGGGGCCATATGGGAAAGACTAAGAATCTGTCTGCCAATGTACATCAAATGAAAAAGAAATGGAATCAGAAGCAGGAAATGACCCAGACTTAGACAGCCTCATGAAAGTGGTCTTTTGAACAGTGGTCATGGATGGCCTTCCAGAGGGTGCAAAGAGCAGATTGTAAGATGTGGTGAGACTGACTGAACAGACTTTTGATGAATTTGTGGTTCATGCAGTTGACTGAGAAAGGTGGCACAGCTACAACTGGGAGAGCTCTCACAGAAAGTCGAGATAAAAGAGTAGAGAGCTCAAACCCACACATCTCAAATGCACGTGATGCCAAATACAGCACCACCTGTGAACCAACAAAGAAGTGAGAGCCACTCACAACCACAACTAGCAACTTCCTTAGTTCCAATGATCAATGTGTACACCCAACTAGTACAGAAACCCAAAGACCTCAAGACCCATCTGGTGCATGCTGGGGGTGTGGCCAAATGGGTCATGCTGGAGGAAGATGTCCAATAAACCCATGGAGGAGCCCTGGAGTGAGAAGAGGCATGACCTGTCCAACCCCCCAAGGAATGGGTCAAGCACAAATACAACCAAATTTAGAGGCAGGACAACCATGGGCTGGAGGAAATCAGGAATCCAAGTTCAACCAAAGTTCCAAACCAATAAATTACTGGGGTGGTTACGGATACTAAGGAGGCCCAGGGGATCCTACAGGGGAGGGTCCGCTCTTATTGGCCAACAAGGGGGTTAATGAGGAACCAATTGTGCAGGTTCAGGTAAATGGCAGAAAATTACCCATGATGGTAGACACTGGAGCTTGTTACACATGTCTAAATCTAATTAGGCCATTAACCTCCCCAAGGACAGTTCATTAAGATGGGAGGCTTCTAAGGACAAGTGCAGTGAATACCTGTAACTGCTCCAATTCAGTTAACAATACAAGGAAAAACAATCAAAGTACCATTTTCTTATTGCAGATTGAACACCCACAGAGTTTCTACTGTGTGTTATGCGTTCAGATGGCATCAAAAAAACATTGTATGTTGCGTTTCCTTGGTGTCAATTTCCACCAAAATCTTGATGAATGCAAAGAAAACGCCTACATTGTGTTTATGTGTCATTAATCTACCTTTCTAGAAGACAGAATATATCCCATGATTCTTCACACCTTGTGCAGTCAGAGGGTGAACCCAGTAGCAGTGGTGAGGTTTTCTCTGCCTACATCACAGGAGGAACCCATCAGGGTTCAGCTTTATTAAGGTTATAATCATTCTCATGCAACCAAAGCTTCAGCCAGAGGTAGAATACTTCTGAAGACTAGTAGTTAGTAAAGTACCTCAGCCAGTGACTGTAGATCAAATGATGACGTTCCTAGGAATAAAACTGCACCTTTAAGAAATCTAATAACAGAGGCAGGAACAAAAATCTACATGCACAATTAAAATGAACTCCAGATGCTTACATAGCTTTTGAAACCCTAAAACAAGAAATGCAAATAGCTCCAGTATTAGCTATGCCTGATTATGAGAAACCATTCCATTTATATGTAGCTGTGATACATTTTCATCTGCAAGATTAATGCAGGAAACTTGAAGTGGAATGAAAAAACAACCTATAGCCTACTACAGCACTAAATTAGATGGAGTGGCACAGGGTGGCCACAGTGCTATCACGAATTAGTGGCTATGCATTATGCACATGAAAAATCACAAAATTATAGAACTGTTAGAAAAAAAAGATTTTTTTACATGGGCAAGAATTTTACTGAACTCATTCTGTGTGAATACATTACCCTAAATGAAGTCACCCCCATAGACTACAGGTACACTTTACACAACCCCAGGTTAAGTGGCAGAGGTGGAAATGTAACCATATTTTATAGAAAAATCTTCGCTATTAACAAAAAAAACAGTTCCTTCTTTCAATTCTTTCACTTATGTCATGGAACCAAACGACAAATAAGCAGAGTGATGGGGCGTCCGGTGAGGTAGTACCGCAGTTCATGCATGGCCCACCGGATTGCCATTGCTTTGCGCTCTATGACATCGTACCGGGTCTCTGCCGGTAACAGCTTATGGCTGAGGTACGTCATCAAAGGCCAGGTCGTGATACGTGTGCTGAGCTTCTGAAGATTTGCTTCGACATCATCCTCATCCGAGAGTACTAACTACTATCCGGGGTCAACCAGAGAAGGATAATAATAATAATAAATAATAATTTGAATTTATAAAGCACCTTTCACAAACTCAAGGTCGCTTTACATGGCAAAATAAAAATCAAAAACAAAAATAAATTGAAACAGTTAAGACACAAAACAGAGACAAACAAACAGCAGAAATAGGAAATCAAGAGTGAGTGGTTGAACAGGTTGAACAGATTTGTTTTCAAATGAGTTTTGAAAAGAGACAGTGAGGATATTAGTTGCAGGTGTTGAGGGAGGGAATTCCAGAGTTTAGGGCAGCAACACTAAATGATCTCCCACCCATGGTGACTAAACTGAATTTAGGGACGGTGAGTAATCCAGTACCTATGGATTCACCTAGAGAGCTTTGGTTCCCATCAAGGGTTTTTCCTCAGTTCAGGGAGTTTTTCCTGACCTTTGTTGCCTTGGCTTGTTCATTTGGGACTTGGACCTGGACCTTGTAAAGCTGATTTGTGACATCTCTTGTAAAAAGGGCTTTTGAAATAAAACTGAATTAAATTGCTTACATGTCCAGATGTCACTGTTAATAGATGCTATACAGTAAATTCAGCAGAATATTTGCCGTTCACTGTAACTGATTGATTTACATTTTCCAAATTAAGTCCTGATTTGGAATCAGCACCAATTTTAGAGGAAGATTTTACTTATTTTGTTGATGGTTCCTGTTTTAGCGACCATCTGGACAATCAGTGAGGATGATTATGAAGTAAAGAAAGCTGAGCATTGTCCTCAACCATGCTCTGCTCAACTGGCAGAACTGAAGGCATTAACAGAGGCCTATAAATTAGGAAAGTGTGCTAATACATTCACTGATTCAGAATATGCTCATGGAGTAACACACCTGTTTGGAAACACAGAGGGTTTAAGAAAACTGACGGTACAGCTTTTAGAGCAAATATTAGAGTTAACAAGTGCTATGATGTTACCCAGAAGACTATCAATAATTAAATGCCAAGAACACAGAAAAGGGAATGACTATGTGATCAAAGGAAATAATTTGGCTGATGAGGCAGCAAAAAAAGGGCTTCAAAGTGGAAAGAACCTGTGATGGCACCCTTGGTAGCAATAGAACCTATCACTGCATTAGCAGACTTGGCAAGGATGCAGGAACAAGCAACACTGTGTGAAAGAACAATGTGGCAAAGTAGGGGAGCCAAGTAAGATGGTCCAATTGTATTACTAACCATACTAATTACTAACACTCATGGGTTGGATCACTGCATGATAGGAGTGGTAAAAAAAATGAACAAATAGGGATATTGGTTCATCTACAGGCAACGTGATGTTTGCGCATCGTGTGAAGATAACTTTGTTGCATGGAGTTATATATCACCAGGTGTTAAGGAGTGTTCCAGACCCAGAGGAGGAGACGGTGAGACAAGGAGACCAGAACTGAGCCAGACGATACCAGTGATGATGACGAGCCAACAGCAGGAGAAGAATAGGGCCATGGAAGCAACCAGGAGAGTCCTGGATCAGTAGAGGTGGGTGGTGCCCTTATCAATCCTGATATGCTAGACTGTGTGCAGAGGGAGACGAGGAGAGACTCCAGTGAGACAGGTGACAGAGGAGATGGCAGATTCAAGGGAGCAGGAGGAGGAGACAGAAGAGCAGGAACAGAGTGCAACATGGGTAGAGACTGGAAGGCAGACAGCTCCATCCCCACAGAAGCAGTATTTAGCCAGCAGATGCAATCTAGCACATACAGGGAAACGGGACAGAACCAGACATTGATGATCATTAAGTGTCTCGCAATGACAAACCTGATAATTGTGAACTTTAGGATGATTTTTCCTGGTGCACACCAACAGTGTGAAATGTCTAGAACAGCAAAGAGGATGTTTTGCATCAGTCTATTAAGGACTTTGAGGAGAAGTTTTTTTTACGCCTATGTATTCTGATGTATTATGACTATGATCATTTGATCAATTATGTAACTCGGACTCTAATGCAATATGTGATCTACTGTTTGTTTGATGACATGAGTGTGGCCCGTGATGTGCTAGTGATGTGCACAAAAAAGTGCAAGACAGACAAAGAAATCATCTCTGTTGAATCACTGAAAATCATGTAAATTATATCTTATGTGCTTACCTATGTAATCTCAATATTACCCATAGTGTGTAGTGTTACTATGCCCTACCAGGGCTTGTAATAGACATGCATCATGTTAACCAATGTATCTCATTTTTGTTTACTCATGTGCTGATTGTGGACGTCTGCACCCAAGCACTGTTCAATGCTACTGCAAACATCTGGGTAGAGTGGGAATTGTTTGCCTCCTAAAAATGGCAGTTTGGTCGTTTAGACCAGTCAAGAGGTTTTTTCGCCTTCTCTTGGGAAATGGGTTCCACATCCCAGCGTCTGTGAGCATATATTGTGTATTACCATATATTATTCTTAACATATTCATATTTACTCACAACTTACTTAAAATTCAGCGAAAGGGATATGCTGGGTATATTAGGCCTAGAAAGGCTGACTGCAAGTAAGGTACAGAAGGCCTTTTTATATAGAAACCCACATTCCAAAAATAGAAAACCCAACATTAAAAACACACACACAAAGAAGCCCAAAGTCTTTCTACACCTTAAGATTTAAGCAGTCTCTCAGATAAACATGCTCAGTCTGGGAACAGTCTCATAACACTGATGAAACTGAAGACCCCTTTGTGTAGGGCCTAGTAAAACATTTTTGTGCATATCTAAGCAGAATTATCAATACTATTGTTACTATTATGCTCCAGTTGAAAATTGTTGTGGAAAATCCCAGAATGAGTAATGTTGTTGTCCCAAATTTGGGCATGACAGTGGAAGACAGAAGTAGATGGAATCATTGTAAGTGTGTCATTAATATATTGGTGGAAAATAATTTGTAGAATGAAATGATGTTATCAGAGGTGGAGATGATTTTGAAATGTCTGAACAAAGAGGTGTGTTTTTAGAACGTATTCTCCAGGGACCTCTTCAATAAAAGAAGCCTTCAGCAACAATTCCTTGACTCCAGCCTAGATTCAGTTATCCATGACACAACTTGGAGTCATTGATTCAACTTTGAATTATGTGTCTTGTCATTGTGTCAGAGATTTTGAAGATAATGTGAGACAAATGCTGAAGTTGCTCCAGAGGTGAACCTTTCAACAATATAACAAGTCTAATTACACTAACACATCTACCCCAAATAAATACATAAATAAATAAATAATTTTGCAACTGAAGAAATGTTGCACTGAAGAGTACGGACTCCAGCAAGGTGATGTCAGAGACTGGTTGGCAATTATACAAATGCTAACAAGAAGTATTTCTGCCAAAGGTTGTAATACTAGCTTCTGGGGCCAAGGGTGTACTTTCTTTACTGTTGAATCTGTTGATATTTTTATTGAATAAACGACTGAGAATATGCTACTTTTCACTGTGATTTCTTCAAGTTTTACACATTTATCTATATGTGTACAGGGGGGGGGGGGGTCCTCATATTGCGTCACACTTGACATACAGCGATTCATGTTTACGTCGCCGACTGCCTTTTTTGCACGTCATTTGCGACTTAAAAACAACAAAGATGGCGCGGGAACTAGTTGGCGAGCCGAACGGACAAATACATTTGCAATTCGCTCTGTTTCGTTTGTGTTGCTTCTTTGGAAACTTAATTATGGCTCCCAAGCGTAAGGCCGACTCCATAAAGGTCAGGAACTGTTTTACTTAAGTATTGCTGTGTATGTGATTCATTTGTTTGTTTTACCCAAGCGCTCGTCGGTGACGAACTACAACTCCCAGAAAGCACCTCTCTTTCACACCAGAAACACGCCACATCCCACAACAAACGCCTATGAGGGAGACTTGTGTTCGCTATTTGCGTGTTACTCGGTTCATGTTTAATAAATATATGCCATCATTACAAGTGAGTTCCAACTTACGGGCAAAATTCAGTTATAGAGGATGAAATGTTTGCTTCAGATATGTGGAAAATAACAATTGTCGTGGGATGTACTTATTTTCTCACATGGCTGTAAGGACTGACTTAAACTGGAGTGAAAGGTACAATATGCAAATAATAATCTATTTTTAATCTTGCATTTGTTGTGTTATAAGCGAAAACTGTGACTCGACCTTTTAAGGACTCGAGTGGAGTCTGCGCGTTGTTGTTGGATGCGCATGCGCAGTAGTATATAAACAGAGCCGTAGCCTAGTTTGGATGTGAATTGTGAAAGCAGAGGAAAGGTTGACGGCTAGAAAAAAAGCAGCCTTACAGTGCAAATTCGGGATGAGATTGGATAAAGTACTCCCAGATAACTTCTGAAAGTATCAGAGACTGTAAGTGGGGTTACACACGTTTCTTTTGCTTTTTGTTTTGCCACGTGTTTTTAAAGTAAATTTGGGAGAAGTCAGTGGTTAGCTTTGTTAGCATCTTATTCAAATGCTACATACATCGTAAATAGTTCAGCAGTTATGTTCTGGTGCATGGCTGCATGGAACGGGTTAATTCCAATAAGAAAATAGGCTTTTGTCTAACAATCTCTCCATTTTACACTAGGCTACCACGTCATGGAGGCAGTCTTGAGCACACTACAGACTCTGACCCCGGACGAGCTTCGGGAGGAGCTCACAAGGGCAGGGCTGAAGTATGGGCCTATAACAGCCACTACCAGGGGCATTATTGAGAAGAAATTGGCCCGAGCCCTTGTGGAAAACCAGGAAGGTAGAGGGCAATCAGAGGTGGACAGTGACAGTGGAAATCCACTGGGCAGGCCATGTTCTTTGGAACAGACTGAGTCAGCAGCAGGGTGCCAGGGACGAGATTTGAGTACTTTGCCCCAAACTTTGGAGGATGTGAGTCAACAGGCTTCTCCTCAATCACCCTCCCTTTATTATGGAGTGCTGCCTCCATTGGATGATCCGCTCCTCAACAATGGTGTGTACCGAAAAGTTGTGACATCACAAGTAGGGCTGTGCTGATATTACTATTATGATTTTAATATTCATGCCTGTTGTGGTGTTGTAATTCTTAATACCAAAAGTTATGACCCAGGATAAATGCTGATTTTCTAAGTCAGAACTGAATAAAAGCATTTTTACCACACACACCTGCACAAGTTTAACTGCTGCATTCTAAGTATCGAGTTCTAGTTGAATATCAATTTGAATAAAATACATTTTAGTTTTTTTAAACCAAGTAATCTATATTAACCCGACAATCACAACAGCCATGAACACGTGAGTAAAAATCATTAGAAGCAAATGCAGAAGTTGCAAGCATGAAATACTCTACAGAATACAATGTCAGTGCAGTGTTAAATTCAAAACAAATAATCCAAAGTATAAAGTAAAAGTTCATTTATTAATGTTGAACAACTGCAGCATTTTTAAACATTTGGTACACTGTGCAGAACTCATAAAATGTACCATTTGGATTATTTAATCTAGAATTGAGGGTTTTCTCTGTTTGACGTCTCTGTTTTGTTAGGCAAAACTGTGATGTGTTGATTATTCCTATAGGTTCTCTTCATGTATATGCTGACAAACAGGAAGCTCTGAGGGCAGTTATGAAGATGAAAGGGGCAAGGTTCAAAGCTTTCTCCAGCAGAGAAGATGCTGAGAACTTTGCTAAGGGCATATGTGATTGTGCTCTTTCCCCCAACAAACGCTTGGCAGAAACATCAGTCACTACATCATCTGCAGGTAGACAATACTGTCACTTAAAATAATTTATTCTTTATTTGACATGAATGCATGTTCATAAAATATGATTGTTTTTGAAATGTTAAGGTACCACATTATTACCATTAGCTTACAAACACTACAGTGGTAAATAAAAGTTTTTTCATTCTTTTTTATTTTCTATATTTCTGCATAAATTATCTAAACCTCATTTTTCACACATCTTTAAAATGGGTAAAGAGAATTCATCTTAAAACAAAATACCTGAAACAAAAATATGCTTGGTAATTTCTTTAGGAAATTACCTAAAGAATAAGGAAAATGGGTTTAGGAAAATGATCCAAAATCATTTATTTGAATGTTAACCGTGTGTAAATATCTAGGATTCGCAGTTAATTTGGAGATGAAATTAGTCAGGTGTATAATAGTCCATGATCTCACAGAGAAACCCATGGTAATTTATAAGCAAGTAAAGGCATTTTTCACAATGGCTACTGTTATGTTCAGGATGTAGTGGTGTGCATGTCAGGGCTGTGAGGAGAAAACCACTGCTTTCTAAATGGAATAGTTCAGCCCATCTATAGATACATGAACAAACCAGCAGTGTGGATGAATGAGATAAAAATAGGCCATTTTGGATAATTGAGAAGGGTAATGTTTGAGAAAGGAAACCGCTTCATTCCAGATTAAGAATGTTAATCCATTTGTGAAACATGGTGATGGTAGTGTCAGGGTTTGGGTCTGTTTTGCTTTGTCTGGGTCAGAACAGGCTGCCATCACTGATGGCTCAAAATGAGTTCTGAATTATACCAGCAAAATCTAAAGGAAAATGTATAACAAGACAATGACCCTAAGCACACAAGTAATTTTATTTAAGAATGACTAAAGAAGAATAAAGTTAAAGGTTAGGATTTGAGAAGTAAAAAGTCCTGACCTTCACCCAGTAGAAGAAGCTGACATGAGCAGGTCATGTGAGGAAACCCACCAGCATCCCAGAATGTAAGCTGTTCTGTAAAAAGGAATAGGCAGAAATTCCCCCAAGAAGGGCTCAGGAGTTTTCAGAAATATTAATTTGCAGTTATTGTTGCTCAAGGGGGTCAAATGTTCACTTATTTTTGACACTGACAGATGTGTATTATTGGATCATTGTCAATAAATAAATGACAATATATTATCATTTCTCTACTTTTAGGACTTTAGCAATGACTGTGGGGCCAATCAGACTATTTGCATATTGCTTCACCTGCCTCCGTTACTTTTCAATAGCAAATTTTTTGTTTACATTTTTGAATGAAAATCCTTTGAATTAGCAGAGAAATCAGTTCATCTACAAATGGTGAATTTGGAGAAACCAAATGAGTTCAAGAGCCCACGTACCAAAGACCTGACAGCAAAACTTAGAACAGCTGTGGAAAAAGGAGATGAAGAGGCCTTCAAAGATCTTGTATGGAGTAACCCAAGATACCTTATTGGATCTGGAGACAACCCAACAATTGTGCAGGTATTGTTTTGCAACCCCAAACCTACAGCTCAATTTGATTTTTTTTCCAAAATATTGTTGATAATGTCAAGTACCCTATAAAATTCAGTTGTATTCAGAAGTTATGTCTTGATCATTTTTTTAAATAGAATCAATGATGCTTCTTAGTTTCAGGTTATTAAAACCCGAGTTGTACATGACCAGTATATTCGAATCATTTCTGTCTGCAAACTGATTGTCTTAAACATTCCAAACTGATGTTTCACTAATGCTATTTAGGAAGGCTGTAGATACAATGTCCTCCATGTAGCAGCCAAAGAGAACCAACCAGGGATGGCACACCTTATCTTGGAGATCCTAGAGAACCCAGAGTTCATGCGACTCATGTATCCTGATGATCAGGAGGACATGCTGTGGCAACGGATTTACTACATTGTTGACCTGTACCTTAACACACCTGATAAAGGGGTTAGTGATGAACTGATCACATCTGGCTTCAGTCTAAATTAAAATCTGTTTTCTTCATCTGTTTTATTTATTTTTTGGTGGTGTTTCCACAGAGCAATGAGACTCCGCTTCACTTTGCATGTAAATTTGGCTCTTTGGAAGTAGTGAATGTGCTTTGCTCACATCCAGCCATCGATAAGAACTGCCGGAACAAGTATGGACAGAAACCCTCTACTGTAAGTACAAAATAAAAGAACCACATACAGGGAGTCCTCGACTTGTTAAAATTTGAATTATGACGGACGTTGAGGAACGGCTCCCTATTGTAAGTGGAAAACCCTTAAATACATGTCTGCTGTGTTTTACACTCTGACCATTCCACTGTCAGTCCATCAAAGCGAGACATTCACCCATCTGAGGCTCTGTATTGCATTTTCTTGGTGTTTTATTACAAATTTCACTTTACATTTTTTACACCATTTACACCAAAAAAAAAACAGGATTTGGGGCAGCATCATAACCACAAATTTTTGGTAGTACAGAATGTTGTATGTTGAGGACCCCCTGTAATTATATTTGAGGTTAACCACTTGGTGTGATTTAGGGTTTTCCCAATGGTAATTTATGGTACAGCTTAGTAGTTCTAGTACAAAACCAAACATTTTTTGCTGTTTGACTATTTTTGTGAAGGTTGTATCAACATGTTGGCCAAACTATTCATTTATCCATAACCTTGCATTCATAGGTTATATGTGAGAGGAACAACAAAACTAAAGCAATTAAAGAGAAGGTCAAAGAATATTTGGAGGGTAAGTTGCCCCATTGAATACATGGAATAAAAATTGTATTGTTGAATGAAATTCATATCTTGATGTTCACTTTTTGCCACAGATCGTTTATTTGTGCCATTGCTGAGAGCTACAGACAATACCCTTAACCCTGTCATTGGTGTGCCATGGACCCCTGGTTACTCTGAATGTGGCTCTTTAACACTGTGCCCTGGACTGGTAGATGATCCCAAAAATTCAGTGATGACTATTAGGGCATTTGTAGGCCCTCTAAACCCATTGAAGGCAAGTCAAACCTTGTGCAGTTGTAACTGCAGAACATGCCCCTGTTTTTGTATGTCTAACCAGCCACTCGTCTACAGGCGGAAGAGTTTCACAAGTTGTGGAAAATGCCACCACGTAGCCGAGCCAGATATTTTCATGACATTTTAAAATCCGACCCAGATCGAGGAGCAGAGAGAGTGGGAAGGTATGGACAAATCTTTAAAACGTCACTGATTCATCAGCCTTGAAACTCCGTTGAGCTGCCTCAATCTTTGTAGCTGTATTGAGCTGGAAATAGTTTAATTCCTTTTTTTAAAAATACATTTTATCTAAGCATTTAGAGAGGCTTGTCCACAAGCAGCTATTTGGAAATCTTGAAGAGCATAATATTTATTTATATATAAATAATGTTGTGTTGCACTTTTTGAACTGATTTTGATCTCTATGTTTGGCACAAAATTATTGATTTAAATGGATTTTACTAGAGTAAAAAAGCGAATTTTGTTCTTATTGCATTTTACAAATTCCTAATCTTTTCTAGAAATCGTGATTTGACAATTTGCCCACATGTGGTTATATTCATTCTGTTGAATAGGAGTTCATTATTTTGTTTATTTTTAAATCAAATAGTTCATTAATTGGGAACGTACATCTTAATTTCATTTTTCTAATTGATTAATTGTAATTGATCTTTAAAGAAAGATGTGCCCCTTCTTTTAGATTGGCTATTAGGCTACATCTTAACTACACCAGATCTATAAGGAGTGTTTTTAGGTTTCTGCACCCACCTCCTTGCCTAAACGTTTGCGTTATACAAGCCTTGTCTGTAGAACTGCAACTTATTGTCTTTGTTAACAGGGAGTTGGCTCATGAGATGGGGTATCCCTGGGCTGAATACTGGGACTTCCTGAATTGCTTCACTGACCTCTCTGCAGAAGATGGCTTAAGCATGTTGGAGGAGTATTTGTACAAGATTGTTCAACAGAAGAATGTTACAAACAAAAACTGGACACATTTAAATAGTCCTGTTTCATCCACTGGTAAGTATAAGATTGAAATCTCAGGGAAGAAATGCCATGTGCATTGTTTGTTTTGCCTTTAGCTGTTTGCAGAAAATGTGTCTTCACTCTTGCAGGACATGGTTCCTCATCAGGCATCTTTCCCGACGATAAACTACACAGTTCTTCCGGAACATCATGTGGCAGCTGGGTTAATGAAAGCGGCCAAAGATATTTCAATGAAAAATCCCCTGTGTGTGACCTGCTGCCGGTGTTTGAAAGGGTTTCCCTGTACCAGACGTCTGAAGAAACTTCAGAGAATAGAGTTGATTCTGGCTTGTGCTGCCCTGGCGGCTCTAGAGGAGGAGAAGGCATGAGCTTGGATGACTGGTCGAAGTGGCTGGAGGATGGTGATTCCAGTTCAGAAGAGTATTACACAGCAGATGAGGGTACTGATGCCCTTTGCCAGGAGTACAGAACTAGAGGGCAGTGTTTGCCAGCTTGTGGGATTCTGGCTCATTCCAGTCCCTGCAGCTGTGGAGAGCGAGACTTGAGTAGCTCTGCATCCTCTAGCTCGTCTTACAAATCTACATGCAGTACACCTGAAGAGACTAGGACAACCCAGGAATTTTTGCAGAACGTTTTTCTGGCAGGGTAAGCTATTAATGTTTTTCAATTTTTGTTTTATGGATTTCTTGTGGACTATACAAATATCCAGACTATGAAAATCCCACATGATCGCAGATGAAGTCAAAGGCAAGTCTTTGTAGGCAGTGCTGGAGACAATTGATGGAACATGGTTATGACACAAAATATGGATATGTGGGGTTTTGTGTGTAATACATACACACATGCAGAACAGCTATAAGATTAGAATAGAATTGAATAAACCTTAATTATCCCACAAATCAGAAATTTGGGTATTACAGAGATCTACATACAAAAAGGAACAAAAGTTAAAATGGATAATCTTGTATACACAAACAACCAGGAAATCTTACAAACGGAAGTATTGACAAAATATGCATACGTATACAGAGATATGTATGAAGGGATGCATCTTATAGTATATAAGTATATACTATAGTTATAGTAGAAGAGTAGGGGCTGTTTTGTTGGCAAAAGGGGGTTGTACAAAGTAATGGCATCAGGGGCGGGCAATAATTGTGGAATAGGCAATTTTATGAAGAATAATTATTTCTTAGTCAGGGATTTTTTTTTTCCTTTTGAAATTCTTTTAAATTTAGGTTTAATTATTCTACAATTTTCAGTGTGCTTCTGCAATAAAAACTGAAATTATTTTAAGGCTTTTTACACATCTTAATTGGATGCCAATAATTATGAAGGGCACTGTATATATGTGTGTCGTGTCATGTTTCCCCACCACAATTACTTAAATGCTTTACACACTTAAGGTTTGATTTTCTACAGCAATCATATAAGAGCATGATGTAATTTTTTTTTGTTTTGTTTTCCACAGTGAATCACCCTCCAAGCTAGACAACGAAGTCCTGCTGGCAGTGACTGGAATAACCATTGACCAGCAGCTGTATCCATGTGTATCCAAGTGGAAAGAGGCCATTTTGTCTTATCCTGAATCTAATAGGCGAAGGTGGGTTTTGCCTCCATGTGTGCCTCAGCCACCCTGATGTAATGTGCAGTTTATTGCCTGAAGCTCATTGGTGCTTTTGTTTATTTAGATGGCCAAGCGTTGTGGTGACCCACAGACACCAAGAGAGCCAAACCTCGACCCCTCACAAGCTTGCACACAGCCTGCTAACAGGATCACCCAGCTTTCTAAAGATGAAGAACCATGTACCCTACATGCACAGCAGCCCACCCAGCAGACCCTAAACGACCAGTTAAGCACTTAACCTGTTGCACTTTCTCAAGATTTGAAGGATGTAAGATTTTTAGATTTAAAGATAATTTTCTTAATAATTCATTTCCCTCATACAGCTTGACAATTTGTAACCGTTTACATAATAAGTAAAAATATATGTTTATTTGTGTATTTTTCTTTTTTTACATTTTCCAACACTGTTCCTTTATTTAAGCATGTCAATATTTTCTCAGCTTTTGGCACTTAAACATGGATCCATATTCCATCCATGGTTATGTTGGTTGTGTTCTTAATATAACTTATGATATTTCTCCTGTATTAATTTTGTAATGAATAATTGAAAGATTATATTGGCGTGGAGTAACTGTATTATGCTTTTATACTAATGTATACCATGTTTGTTGAAAATGACAAGTGAAAAATAAATGCTGTAAATTCTTATTTTCCAAATATTTTATACACAGTTGGGCAAAAAAGTAGTAAAAAAGAGCCGGAATGAATGTCCTTGATGTTCAGTTTTATTATATGGTTTTTGCATAAGCAAGGCTAACTTTAGTGCCATTGAAGTAAACATTGTGACGATGGGTTGCTTACATTAAACACTGACTACTTCTTGAGCAATTAAAACACGCAACATGGTATTAAACCTCAAGGCAGGGATTACATTGGAGCAAAAAAGTAATTGTCAGCCACTGACTGCAAGTTGTCCTACTTTAAGATGAGATGCCTGTAATGCTCATTATAGGTACTCTTTAACTGTGAGAGACAGAATGTTAAAAAAAAAAGAAAAGTTATTCCCTACTTTATGTAACCTTGGTTGGCCAAACATTTTCTGTAGGTCTTCACCAGGTTTGCATATACTGTAGCTGGTGCTTTGGCCCATTCTTCCATGCAGATCTTCTCAAGAGCGGTGATGTTTTGGGGCTGTCCCAAAGCATAATGTTTCCACCCCCATGCTTTATAGTGGGTATGGTGTTCTTGGGATGCAACTCAGCGTTCCTCCCCCTCCAAACATGGTGAGTGGCGTTTCTACCAAAGATTTCCATTTTGGTCTCATCTGACCACATAACATTCACCCAATCCTCCTCTGGATCACTTAGAAAGTCACTGGCAAAGACCTGGACATGTGCTGGCTTAAGCAGAATTTTAATCCATGACAACATAGTGTGTTACTAATAGTAACCTTTGTTATTGTGGTCCCAGCTGTCTTCAGGTCATTGACCAGTTCCCCCCAGGTAGTTCTGGGCTGACATTAGACATCTCTCTGGACTTGGCCACGATGGAGGTTGGAGTCTTAACTGTCTGACGGTGTGGACAGGTGTCTTTTATACAGATATGTTCAAACAAGTGCCATTAATACAGGTAATGAGTGGAGGATAGAATAACTTCTTAAAGAAGAAGTAACAGGTCTGTGAGGGCCAGAATTCCTGCTTGAATGTAGGTACTAAAGACTTATTTTCTGCACCATTATACAAATAAATTCTTTAAAAAAAAAAATCATACAATATGATTTCCTGGATTTTTTTTTTTTTTTTTTTTTTACGTTTTGTTTCTCTCACTTGAAGAGTATGTATGATTTAAACATTACTGACCTCTCATCTTTTTAAGTGGGATAACTTGCAGAATCGGAGAATCTGTGGCTGCCAAGTACTTTATTGCCCCATTTATATACAGTGGGGTAAAAAAGTATTTAGTCAGTGACCAATTGTGCAAGTTCTCCCGCTTAAAAAGATGAGGCCTGTAATTTTCTTCATAGGTTTACCTCAACTATGAGAGACAAAATGAAGAAAAAAAATCCAGAAAATCACATTGTCTGAATTTTTAAAAAAAATTTATTTGCAAATTATGGTGGAAAATAAGTATTTGGTCACCTACAAACAAGCAAGATTTCTGGCTCTCACAGACCTGTAACTTCTTCTTTAAGAAGCTCTTCTATCCTCCACTCGTCACCTGTATTAACGGTACCTATTTGAACTTATCAATATAAAGGACACCTGTCCGCAACCTCAAACAAGCCAAACTCCAAACTCCACTATGGCCAAGACCAAAGTGCTGTCAAAGGACACAAGAAATAAAATTGTAGACCTGCACCAGGCTGGGAAGACTGAATCTCCCTCGATCTGGGGCTCCACGCAAGACCTTACCCTATGGGGTCAAAATGATCACAAGTGAGCAACGGTGAGCAAAAATCCCAGAACCACACGGGGGACCTAGTGAATGACCTGCAGAGAGCTGGGACCAAAGTAACAAAAGCTACAATCAGTAACGCACTGCACCGCCAGGGACTCAAATCCTGCAGTGCCAGACATGTCCCCCTGCTTAAGGCAGCACATGTCCAGGCCCGTCTGAAGTTTGATCGAGAGCATTTGGATGATCCAGAAGAGGACTGGGAGAATGTCAACTTGTCCTGTTTGGTGGAGAAAGAATGCTGAGTTGCATCCAAAGAACACCATACCTACTGTGAAACATGGGGGTGGGAACATCATGCTTTGGGGCTGATTTTCTACAAAAGAACCAGGACGACTGATCCGTGTAAATGAAAGAATGAAAGGGGTCATGAGATTTTGATTGAAAACCTCCTTCCATCAGCAAGGGCATTGAAGATGACCTATGCTCTTCACAGAAGAAAGCAGGTTCATACTGAGCACATGTGGCTGGAGTGTGTCAGCAGTTCCTGCAAGACAAAGGTATTGATTCTATGACCTGGCCAGCCCAATCCCCAGACATGAATCCAATTGAGCACATCTGGAACATCATGTCTCACTCCATCCATCAACGCCACATTGCACCACAGACTGTCCAGGTGTTGCTTTATTCAGGAGACCATCCTCCACCTCATCAGGAGCATGTCCAGGCGTTGAAGTGAGGTCATACAGGCACGTGGAGGCCACATCAACGTTGGATCAGCCTGTGGTGTGGGATGTGGGATGTTGGGTGGGGTTTCCACTTTAATTTTGAGTGTGACTCCAAATTCTGACCTTCATGGGTTGATAAATTTGATTTCCATTGATGATTTTGCGTCATTTTCTTGATAGCACATTCAACTATAATGAACATTTCATTCATTCAGATCTAGGAGGTCTTATTTTTGTGTTCCCTTTATTTTTTGAGCATTATATTTGAGGTCCCCCCCCCATTTTATTGTTGTACATGACTGAATAATCATTGGCTGTCAACTTTTATTTGGAAAGGACTGGTGTGGCCATAGATTGTCTTTCCAACACAACAGGTTCATATCTAATCAAGTTTAAAGACCAAGACTAATCATAAACCAGTGGAAACCCCTGTTTGATTGGAGTGAAAACCTTTTGATGGTAGGACTGGTTCCTCCTGCAGTATTGGGAACATGAAGTTGGCAGTGAGTACAGGTTTCATATCTGGGCTTTATTACTGAAATAAATTGGTGGCACATACTGCAATGTTGCAGTTTATGCCTTTGATCACCAGAGGGAGCTGATTATCAACAGCATACACAATTATTTTGCGATTAATATACACTGAATCCTAATATTAATAAGATTATACTTGTAATAATAAAATAACAGTAATGCACACACACACACAGCTTATGCCCTCCATAATTTTTGGCACCCCTGGTTAAGGTGTGTTCTTTAGCTTCTAATAAATTCAGTTGTCTTCCAAATAATATACAGTATTGTTCAAAATAATAGCATTGCAATGTGACTAACCAGAATAATCCAGGTTTTTAGTATATTTTTTATTGCTACATGGCAAACAAGTTACCAGTAGGTGCAGTAGATTCTCAGACAACAAACAAGACCCAGCATTCATGACATGCATGCTCTTAAAGCTGTACAATGAAAAAAGAGGGAAATCCAGCCATTAATTCAAGTGTATTTATGCAGTGGGAAAAAATCCCACATTAAAAAATTATAATTTTACATCAAATCATGTGTGCCACAATTATTGTCACTCCTCATATTAATACTTTGTACAACCCCCTTTGCTAACAAAACAGCACCTAATCTTTTCCTATAATGTTTCACAAGATGGGAGAATACAGAAAGAGGGACCTTCGACCATTTCTCTTTGCACAATCTCTCTAAATCATCCAGAGACCTGGGTCCTCTCCTTCACTCTCCTCTTCAGCTCACTCCACACAGGTTTTCAATGGGGTTGATGTCTGGGGACTGAGATGACCATGGGAGGAGCTTGATTCTGTGTCTGGTGACCATTTCTATGTAGATTTGGCCACATGTTTAGGGTCATTATCTTGCTGAAAGACCCAGTGACGACCCATCTTCACCTTTCGGGCAGAGGTCACTAGATTTTGATTGAAAATGTCTTGGTATTTCAAAGCATTCATGATGCCATGCACCCTAACAAGGTTCCCAGGGCGTCTGGAAGAGAAACAGGCACACAACATCACCGATCCTCTCCCATAATTCACAGTGAGCATGAGGTGCTTTTTGGCATATCCATCCTTTGTGTTCCGCCAGACCCACTTGTGTGTTTGTTGCCAAAAAGCTCTATCTTGATCTCATCTGACGAAAGCAAACACGGTCCCAATTGAAGCCGCAGTACTGCTTAGCAAACTCCAGACGTTTGCATTTATGATTGTGAGGGAATTTTTTTTTCTGTACATGCCTTCCAAAGCTCATGACACTTGGGGGTTGTTGTGTGTTATTGTGAACACTATACTGAACACACACATAATGGACAAAAACAACAAATGGACAACTGCACCCTCATACACACAATAATAACATGGACTGAACCACCACTCACAGCCATTAGCACTTTACAGCCCCTTCTCCACTGTTCTAACTGCACCACTGTAAATATTGTATTGACAATCATTCTGTACA
>JBBIGC010138245.1:9350-20322 GCA_037576955.1 Lepidarchus adonis
TGTGATTGGTGGAGACATAATGGATCTTACTCATATATAACCAATGTGATTGGTGGAGACATAATGGATCTTACTCACATATAACCAATGTGATTGGTGGAGACACTATGTGAGTTTGGGAGGTGGGCTTTATTAAACTGCCTCATTAGTTATGTTTAACGTTACACAAGAAATGTATTAACATATTGTAATCAGAATGGATTTAGAATATTATGAAATGGTAACAGCCCTTCATTTTTCTGTGACATATATCTATAATCATTGTCTTGCATTATATCGCAGAATTGCTGTATATTATCATTATCTTGGGCCATGTACAGGTATATCATATACCCTGTGATTCCCACCCCTAGTCAATATACAATATTTTCAGCTCCTCTGTGATTGAGGCCTCTCTCTCTTGTTCATACAGTTCATGGATTCATATTGCAGTTGAGGGGAACTGGAGCTTTTCACTTTTTGATGTTACTTTTGTTAGTTTGCTGCTTTTTGAGTGTAAAAATTTCATTTAATTTCAAAAGGAAAAATAACATCAATATTATATCAGCAGCTGGGCTGCAGCTTGCAATGGAAAAGTGTATATTGAATGTATATCTCTCTTTCTCTATCAGGGGGCATCCTCCAGTCTGGTGGTGAAGTTTGCAGACACTGATAAAGAAAGGACTATTCGCCGCATGCAACAGATGGTAGGCCAGTTTGGCATCTTCAACCCTGCTGTGGCTCTGCCTTTCAGCACGTACAGCAGCACCTACAGCACCTACACACATGCCGTGAGTGCAAATCTACACACACTACATACCTACACCCACCCACCCGTAGACATGAACATGAATTTTACACATTGAGGTGTTTTACTCTTTGTTTGAAAGAAAAAACATAAAAGTAACATTGATCTGTGATCAGGTTCTGCTGGCTTTTATGGTAGAACTGTTAGTTAGAACAAAAAACCCACTGTTATCAAAGGTACGGCTCCTCAACACTGAGCCCAGGTTTACTTAATCTGTGCTCTTGTCTTTTCTGATCACAGCTGCCAGTTTTTTTATATTGCATTTACTCTGGCTTTATAGTTGCAACTGGTAGTCCATTGTCAACACAAGCCCGCCAATATCTTCTAAAGCTGTAGACACTGATGAACACTGTTGGCGAGAACAAGAGCTAGCACCTGTTTCAATTTACACCAGCAAGATGCGCTGGGTTGGTTGGAAATATCACACTGGGATTGTTCTCACCCTAATATGTCCACATTTCTCATGGGTGAACTTATTTTTTATGAAAAATTAAGCTGAAACTTTCCAAACTGCCACTAATGCAACATCGTTGGATAGCTCAACACACTTGGAGGAGAACACTAACTTCTTATCGTGCTACATTAGCTAACAAACACCCACACTGTCCAACCCAACTGAGAGGGAGGGCAATTCTTGCTAGTTTTGCAGTACTCGTATTCTTGGCCAAATCTTCAACGTAGTTTAAATGTATGCTCTGTCACACTACAGATGCCTCCTAATCATTGCAACTTAAACCTTCTGAAAGCCCTCACTATGACTGGTCATCGCTGTACAAAGCAGGCCTCTAGCAGCGCTGAGTAAGAAAGACGCAAAACACGCAAGACAGAGCGATCCCACTACCCACACCGACTCCCACCATCCGCAAGCACTGCTCTAGCTGCCCCGATCATTTCCTGATGGCCTGTCATCTGGTCCCCCACCACCCCACCACTACCCCCGCCCATCAAGATGTTGAATAATGCAGCGACATCATTTCAATTCCCCTCTCATGAATACTCGGGGAGGAACTCGGAGTTCACATGTAATTTTAACTCCGCGGCTCCCTTCAGAGCCCTCTGCACTGGAACAGCCTGCCGCAAAATCAGATTTCTCCGCTCGCAAAGCGTTTAGCCTCACGCTTTATTTGCATTATGAATATTTGACTTTGATTAGAAGACGTGTGGCTCTCCCTCCCCCACCCTTTCTTCTTCTTTTCCGCGGATGTTCACAGTTTTGGTGCATCTGATGGTAGAGAATTGCTTCATGCCAACTGCGTGTGAAAAGTAATTGATCTCCGTCAGATGAGACTCTGAGTTCGTTTACGGCAAGCTTAATGCATTCAAAAGCACGTGGTTTCTGTGAATATTCATGAGCTACTTATCAAACGATAACTCGTTCAGATTAGTAGATATTCTTTGTGATGTAGCAGAATGTGGCCTCTTTTGCAGAGAGCTCAGTGGAGCAGATTAAACGCAGCATTAAGATGGAGTTTAATGGTAAAGGCTTCTGTGTTCTAATCTGCTGGGTGTCTGTGCCAAAGGATCTATACCGTACATCAAACACATCCACTCAGCCTATATATAGACTATACCCTGCAGGCACGCAGCCTTAATTACAGTGTGCACACACATGTGTGTGTGTGTGTGTGTGTGTGTGCTCATGCATTCATTGCTACATCTGGTGAGTGTGCATATGTGTAGGAGTGTGTGTGTTTGATGATGCTCATGCATTTTTCAAAGTCTTGTGTATGTATTTCTGCATATAGCTACATACTCCAATGTGTATGTGTGTGTTAGGGTGTTGCATGACTATTGGCGTTTTAATAATACCATACAAATAAGAAAACATGTCCTAGCTATGTTGGAAAAGGTTTGAGAGTTCTCTTTTTTAAGTCTTAAGATTCCCTTGGAAATTGGAGGTGGGGGGGGGGGTGTTATCTTTTTTACCAGTGTTTCTCAGTGTTATTAGTCCCATCCATTTCCTTCATGTCAGTCAATTACATGAACTGCATCCTGCTTATGCCAGGAAAGATTCCAACACATTTTACCTTGCGGGGTTGTAATATTAAGTTATATTAATATCGTTCAAAAACAATGTTGTACTTAAACTGGGTATTGCGATTTATATCCGGCATGCGACTCACTTTTTGCAGTGATGTTGATTTTTTCAGCAGCCCATAATTAGGCAGCCCATACTGTACGTTAAGGAGCCATTCACATCACTTACACCAGTGGTTCTTACATCATGAAGAGTTGTTAAGCTGGTAATAGTTGAATCCAAGACTTGGTTTGGGAGCCAGTGGTTTATACAATGTCTTACCTTGTATGAATTGAAAACTTAAAGCATCCTGTGGTAAAATTACATTTCCCTCACCTTTCCACGGAATCATGCCTTAGCCTTAGGCTATACCCTCTGTTCAGCCTAATGTAAAGTGTATGTAAACTCCAGAGGTGGACAGTAAGTACATTTACTTGAATACTGTACTTAAGTGCAGTTTTTGAGTATCTGTACTTCACTTGAGTAGTAGTTTTTTTAAACTTCCACTTCACTACATTTGAAAGACAAAACCGTACTTTTTTACTACACTACATTTCTGTCAAGGTTCTCGTTACTCAATACTTTCAGAGTAACTTCAGAAAACAAGTTGACCTTAAATAAACGGTACTGCGCACATGAGACGGAACGTAAAAGACGAGTGAACCGCGAGCCACTGAATACACTACAGTACATGAAGTGTGGGGTAGATCACATATCATTAAAAAAGGGTATTAGCCAATCATCCATCCCCACTGTGGCGTTTGGCAGTTGATTGACATATGGTACATTGTAACAAGTGTCACCACACATGCTCAGTCAATCGCACGAGCTACTGCGAAACTCTAGGTAATAAATCACCTAGTTAGCAGCTTCTAGTTTATTTCTCCTAAAGAAAGGGTCTAAAAATGAGTGAGGGAACTGGACCAAGTATGAAACCAAAATGGGACTGTTCATTAAAAAGTATAATACTGACTACCCACCAAAAAGCAAAGAGCTAAGAAAGAGAAAGGTTTGGAACTATGTCCGGACTATGCAATTCCATTCAGTTTAAGAAATCATCGGAATAATGTAATATGCATATATATAATTTTTATATTCTTTTTATTGTTGGTAAAAGTATTTTATTGTTTTAAAAGTAGCTCGCAAGCTAAAACAGTGTGGGCACTCCTGCAGTAATTCTTTTACTTTTGTACTTTTAATACTTAAGTATTTTTGGATGAAAGTACGTCAGTACTTTCACATAAGTAAACCTTAACTATATGACTTTCACTTGTATTGGAGTAACATTTGACTAGCGGTAGTGACTATTGATTAGTGGTATCTCTACTTTCACTTAAGTACTGAAGTTAGGTACTTTGTCCACCTCTGGTAAATTCATTACAGATTTCAGATTCTTCCTTTTTAGTATATCCATGATATCCAGGGGTGAGTTGATCAATAGGGGCTAATTTTCTGTCCTTCGCCACCTCATACTGGCACTGACAGCCCGATAATGGTAAATGATTTATTTCACTCAACAACATGAGGGTTTATTTACAACCGTACACACATTTTCAGTGGATTTCTCAGAAGAAATCATAAAGAATGTCCTTATCTATGCCTGCAGAGCTTAGTTTTATGCTTAATTTCATTCTAGGCTATATTTTTCTTTAACCTTGTAAAGTGCGAGTCGATGCCCCCCATTTACAACAGCTGCATTCCATGATACACACTTCCCTGAATAATATCCCTTAATAACACATTAGGCCCTTCAGACCGAACACTTCTAGGGTCGTTTTGAAGGGAACTACCCACTGGCAAGCTCCCCTGAGAACTGCTCACCCTCAGGGGCATTTCCTCTGTTGGTTTTTCCCCAAACAGTGGAAACGCTGAAGTGACCAATCTCAGCCGATGGCTGCCCCAGTGACCTACACTACTAGAAGTAAAGAGTAGGGAGGGCTAACATTTCACAGTTTAAAATGACATCTGCCATCCCTGAACACTTTTGGTCTTCTATATGATGTTCAATTATTCTTGGTTCTTGGTTCCTCTGGTGTGAACACACAACAAAAGATTCCAAGACTTAGGAAAAAGTTGGAAAGCTGGTTCTAGGTGCTCACAGAGAGGAACTACCAACTGGAGAGTTCCTCCAAGGTCTACACATCTTCTGTTTGCGTTCACACTGCTAGCAGTAACGCTAAAGTGAAGCAAGCTGACCAAAGGCTGGTACAACAACCACATACAAGAAGATGGAAGACACTGTGATGGGATAGCTTAGACAAGTTCATTAAAATGTAGCCTGTATGTGTGTGTGTGTGTGTGTGTGTGTGTGTGTGTGTGTGTGTGTGTGTGTGTGTGTGTGTGTGTGTGTGTGTGTCCACATGCTCATCTTTGGTGTGCTGTCAGTGTGTAATCCCTTCATTGACGTCTAACTGGGGCCCAACAGACGGAAAGACCCCAGGTTTCCTACAATACACCTGCTCTCTGACCCTCCATATTGTAAACAGTGAGGACCCCCACCTAGCTCTCCACAGATCACCCACCCCTCCACCCTGCACACACACAGACACACACACACACACGCCCACCCCTGCAGCTCTGTTTGCAGGAGATGAGCGTAAATGATTTGAATTCCGTGTGGATTATTAAAATGAGAATGGCTAGCACTTCAAACATTTCCTTAAATAGTGAATCTCAGCCCTGAGGGACCGAGGAGAACACACACTCCCCACAGCCGCCAGCCATTCATATACAAACAGTTCCTACATGAGCTCTATACCTCAACTTATACACACCTATGGGAGCTGACTATCGGCACAATGCAGGGTTCACCCTGGACTGGAGGCCAACCATACACTCACACCTGTGGGCATCTTAGAGTAGCCAGTCAACCCAAACCACAAGCCTGTCCTCAGTGGGAGGAAACCAGAGCTTCCTAAAGAAAAGCTTGCAATGTCCACACATAAAGGCACCCGTGGCCAATCCAGGAATTGAACCCAGGACCTTCTTGCTTCTCTGCACTACCCTGCCACCTAGTTCCACAATTGGGATTGGGCGGCATATTGGCGCAGTGAGGATCACAGTTGCCTCACAGCAAGAAGGTTCATTTCCTGACCAGGTTGGTCTAGGTTTTTTCCGTGTGCACGTTCGCTAATGTTTGTAATTAAAAGACATTGCATGCCAAGTGATACTGTGGCAAGACTTTTGCTTTTTTAGTGCTGTAGTGCAACACCCTCGCATTTCCCTGGTTAGGATACACTCGAAGAATTTCATTTGTAACATTTTCAATTGTAAATATCGTTTTTTCTATTGTTTTGGCTTGTTTTGAAATCACAATGTGACAAAATCATGTTATTTCTGCTTTACAATGACTGATTTGGGAAACATTGTAAAGTGTGCTTTAATAAAGGCCTATAAAATCACCCCGTAACAAGGTCTTTTCACCCCCAGTTTGGACATGATAGTTTCCTTGCACCATTACAAATAGCTAAATAGTTTGAACTCCCACAAAGGTGTATGTGTTTACTCTGTGCTGTAGGTATATATACCTCAGTGTTGGTGGGCAGGCCACTTGACTGCACTACACCTGTGAAATACTGTATCAGTTCCACTTGTGATAAAAATACTGACTGTCCAGTCATAACTTAGCTTGAAGCAATATGTTGTATCCTTGTGCCATTGTGTTGTATTGTATTGTATTGTATTGTAACTTTATTGTGAACATGTAAAAATAGTATAACAACAACAAAGATAAAAGAACCACAAACAATTGTACACCTTATACCCTAATGACCAGATTTGTTGAGAAATGGTGTACAACTCTGAATCAATATGGTGGCAGAACCATTCAGTTCTTGCACCAATCAAAATCTACAGTATGTGGCTAAGTTAGCTTTCTAACTCATGTTAGCCTGGTGTATTTGGCATCATGAATAAAACCGCTTACAGTACATGCTGATCTTCAATTCTTCCCAGAGAAACTGATAAAGGGTAAGGCTGTTGTCATACCACTGCTGCGGCATCCCTCAGATTATATACCTTCACTCAAGTTTACCTGAATTTCATACACCCCCTGTTCATTCTGTCCTGAGACGAGATTGGGGCGAGATTGTGATTGCCATGCAGATCTAATTATTTCCATTCAATTAAGCTCAAGGTCTTCCTTGCCAAGAAGTCTGTCACGCATTTTTCAGAGGGTTGATGTCAATGTAGTGGGACAGGACTGGCAGTTTACCCGTTAAATTTCCCCACTTAAACCATTTGTTAAGATAAAATTGAATAATGTAGAATAGAATCAAAATAACTGCTTTTGCACTTTTAAGAAATGTCACACTCTTTTCTATTTTAGTTTTTAATTTATGATTAAACATGCAGATTTTGACTGTACAGTTTATCAATCCATATTATAATAAATGATCTACTTACAAACCCAAAGTTTGTAAGCACCAGTTAAATGAATCTGATCTTTCCGAAGAGTTTCGCTGCTTTTTTAAAATGAGCTACGAGTTTATTGAATATTAGATTAGGCATTAAACACTTATAGGTGAACGTGAATAACACTGATCTTTTTATCTTGTTGCAAGGGGTGGGATAGTTCTTGAAGTTGAAGTGTTGGAAGCAGGAAAATGGGTGGGATGAGCCTCTTTGACAAGGGTCTCATCATGATTGCTAGATGATAGAGTTAGTAGTTAGTATTTATCAAAATTGATTTATGGAAAGACCCATCAATCCAGGGTCATGGGCATCCAGGTCTCATTGATGCGCATGGAGAGCGTAGCACCACAGTGGGAGCTGTTCTGCCACCATGAGGGGCATCCTCGTTATTAGGCAGGTGGTGTCAATGCTATGGATGGTTGTCAGCGTTTGGACCCGTAATATGTCACACATTCAGTTTTCCACTGTGTTAATATGTACAAACAGGGCTGTTCCATTTTGAACCCAGAATATTTCACACGTTCACTAACGTTTCATGCTGCATCGTATTGGCTACACTGTAGAGATGCGCGTAGGATGTGTCGGATTTAAAGTCTCTGCCAATCTCATTAGCATAGTAATCAGAGGATGTTCCAGAAAGAAAGTGATGCATGTGTTAAGCAGGGATTGGCAGGAGGGTTTGGGTTGGAAACAGCGCCCGTGGCCTTAAAGGGCTTTTTAAATGAATAAAATACAGCTTGATGTTGTATGTAAAAACTACTAATACGGTCTACCTTTCACTCCCCAAACCACACCGGCCACAAATGTAACCTACGCCTCACATACAGCATGTTTACTACTCATCATGGTTGTGACATCACAACTGAAGCGTATTTGCATATGATTTCCCAACCAACAGTTTAGTCACTTTCGCATGGCAGTTTAGATCAGCGGTTTACTGAGGGACAACTAATGAACATTAGCTTCCGTTATTTGTTTGCTTTGGTCTTGTGCAAATGTTTTTGGCCCCAATAGCAAATACGTTAGCAGCGAACAACGTCAACATAGAACAAGCTCGCTTATTTCTGCAAATGTATATTTATTTTCTGAGTACTCTGGGGTCTGCACAATTCATTAGGTTTATGTTATCGACTCATGTGCTGCACTAATAGCTTAGATCTACAGGTTGGAATAATGGGATGAATCTTATATTATTTTATTGTGCGGTGCATTCAAGAATGGGAGGCCACACACGGGAGAAGTAAAGTTTGTTTAATAGATGCCAGTTTTTTAAAAATTGTAAGAGGTTTATTCCTTTTAAATGTTGTTTTACCCTTTAAAATACTAAAAGATATAAACCAGAAGGTGTGTACACTTTCGCATGGGAGATTTTTCTTCATACCATAGGCTGCAAGCTGTAGCCGAGTAAAACGTACATTTGAACACTCGTTAAAACTTAAAATGAGGAACGCTTGGTGGCCTTGAACATTAGCGGTGGTTTTAATGAAGTGCTTGCTTTTGCTAAAGGTACATTGTAAAAAAAAAAAAGGTTAAAAAAACAATATATAATGTCTGCAGACCATATTAATTCGAGATTAATGTTAAGTTACAGTTTAACAGTTTAACATACAGTTTGGACTCCAATTTTGAAGGTGGTCTGGTTACTTAACTGAGAGTTTTATTTTTTACAGTGTAGTGACCACAGCCAATCAGAGCGAGTCCAGTCCACACAGCCTGTAAACTTGACGAGAGTTAAACAGTGAAAAAGCTCACTGAAGTCGGCTCTCACCTGTGTGTGCTTCCAAAACCAGAGCGAAGGATTATCCAGCTTTTTCCTGACCACTGAATCTAAACAGCTTTCGGCCAGTATAGGATGATGTGGCTATCACAGCCTGGAATAAGAGATGGGGAGTGTTTGAGAGAGCGAGGAGTGAGCGGAGGAGAGTGAGAAGCCCCTCCAGTGGATGTGGTGGTGGAGGACGAGATTCAGCTTCAAGCTGACAGACAGGCTGCAAATGGGATTTTGTGGCAAAAAAAAAAACAGGAGAAGGCCATTCTAGAGATGAGAGAGAGAGCAAGAGAGAGAGAGAGAAAGAGAGAGAGTGACAGACAGAAAGATAAACGGGGAGGGGGAGAAAGGATGTGTGTGACATGTGCCAAGTAAACAGGACAACATACATCTCACAAGCAATTGGAACCAGGCGAACTGTCAGAGAGAGCGAAGACCAGCATGAGGAAGGGAAAGATCAAAGAGAGAAGGAAAGAGGAGAAGCAGCCGAGCTCTCCATGCTCAAATTCTGAAGACCACTTCTTTAAAGCTCTTAAAAAATCTTTCTCCGTTTGATCTATCCATGCTCCGCCCACAAATACAGCATTTTTACGCGTTAAAATGGGCAGCAACTGTCTAGGGCTGACACCCCAACAACTCCTCCCCAAATACAATAATTCCAGTCAACAAATATGACTGCCCCCTACAGAGCCCCCACATAACAAGAGCAATAGTCATGGAGATGCGATCCCCAGGACGGTCTGGGTGGGGTTCCTCCGGGTGTGGTTTAGGTTGACTGGCTACTCTAAACTGCCTGAGTGTGTGTTACCATGCGATAGGTTGGCCTCCTGTCCCAGATAAACCCTGCCTTGCGCCCATAGTCATCTGGGATAGGCTCCAGCTTCCCCGCGACCCAAACTGGAAAATGCTTTGGAAAATGAATAAATAAATGTATCACAAAGTGTCTTTTAAGCTGGCAAGACCATCTTAGAAGTTAACACTCACAAACTCAGGGCCTCAGTGTGTTGGTGCATTATTCCAAACATCTACATAACAAAATATGAGCACATTTTATTAACATTCTGTTAACAAAAATGCATTTGTGGGCGGAGCATGTACAGGTTCATTTGCCCATCTTATTGATTGACATTGACGTTTTAAACAAACTGGCCATGGTTTGTTAGCATTTTTCATGACAGTAACACACATTTAACATTTTATGACATGTCCCTGATAGACACACCCATTTTTGTCATGCAGTCTTTTTTTGGTGTGTATATATATATATATATATATATATATATATGGTATTCCTTTGCTTATTTAAATCTGTGTTTATATTTATTTTTTAAAACTATGGTAACACAATTGATCAAAATAAAAATCAAATATGAGTGTAATTGATCATGGTGTTCGTACTGAATTTATATGGCTGTGCCCTCCTGATGAAGACAAAGAGAGAATGTAAAACGAGGGAGCACTGTGATGCTGTTATTCTGAATATAAGTGAACAATGTGTAAGGGAGTGGGGTTTGGAGAAAGTAATACTGGCAGTGTCTACTACTGCCCCCTGGCGGATGAATGTATCACTACATACGACCTGAGACAAAAGTAATATAAGGTTAATCTGCACAAATCATGTAAAGTGTATTAGCTTGACACACTGTATTTGTAGTGTTAATTGTTATGTGTTCACAGAGCACACTCTATTGTCTGCGTAATAGCGTTTTATTGGCTGTTATCAATGTTCAAACAATGTGTTTGTTGAAAGCAGACAAACACTGAGTGGAAGAGATAGAACGAAAGAGACAGAGCAAGATCCTCTTATCAGAGGCTATTTCAACAGCCCATCTACATGACACACACACACACACACACACACACACACACACACACACACACACTTTTTCCTTCCATGCTGTTTTTCTTTCTCTTGCACAGACACCCTACAGTCTCTTACCATCTCTCCCTCTCTCTTTCTCTTTCTCTCTTTCTCTCTTTCTCTCTC
>JBBIGC010138268.1:0-21652 GCA_037576955.1 Lepidarchus adonis
GTTTATCAGTACATTGCAGAAAATAATGAACTTTATCACAATATGCTAATTTTTTGAGAAGGACCTGTATATATTGATGATGAAAGTATCAAAATCACCCATTAGATTTTAACCATTCAAAAAAACTAAATTAAGACTAATGAATGACAGATAAATCAGTAAAATATATTTAGAAATACAAAAAAAATGTAAAAGAGAAAATAAATGTTGTTAAAATATAAATAAAGAAACAAACAAATTAGAATTAAACATTAACTTGCTCATCCTCTGCATTTTGCAATGGTGCTTGCCCCAGTTCCAAACAACCCAGAATCTTTAATCTGTATAATAATTTAAAGGCTTACAGCAATGGAGGACCGAATGGTCCTGAGGTGTGCAGTTCAGGCAGTTTATTGTTTAATAGTTGTCTGCTATTATCTTAATATTTCTCTAATTTTAGAATGTTAATCTGCTTAGTATTTTATGATAGAGATAATGTATGTATTATGTATAACTTGCTTAAATGGGATGGCCTATCTAAAACCATATATACAAATAAGCTACAAGTATAATTCAGTGCACAAAAAGACATCCCCAAATTATTATCTGCGGATGACAGTTGGAGCAGCTGTCAGGTCGTTTGCCTCTGTGGACAGCTGTCCATGCATTTGGGAGACACCAAGTGGAGCAGCTCACCAGCTGCGGGCATGCTCTCAGCTTAGGTTCATGGGTCCGTGGCGTTCACTGCTGCATGTCAAATTTTTATTTATAGAGCGCTTTTTACAACTGACATTGTCACAAAGCATGTGCGGTGGTGTTACCAGTAGCATGAGCCACATTCAGCAAGGAATCCAGTATATCTACATCCTCCCTGCACTGGTAAATTGCTTTTCAGCGCCACAATCTTCTCACACAATTGACTACACTTCTTCCATCCAGCAGGGAATGGTGAGCACAAAGTTCTTGAGTTCTTGTCTTCATTGCAGACTTGTTAGTGCTAGGCTAAAATACACAGCTCTAAGGTTCATTTACTCCATAAATAGTCTCTTTCCTTCGCTTTCCTGCTGCCCCCTTTGGCTCCCATGACCAGATCACCCCATCACCTGGGCCTCCTGCTCACCTGTCCCAAACTAGTTACATCTTCCTTTATATATGCTTCAATTTTGCCGTGCCTCTGTCGCGCCCTGGGCTTGATCATTATGGGCTTGGACCCGGATTTTATAAAACTACTTTTACAGAAGAGGCTATAGAAATAACATTTTATGAGTAAAAATGTGCTTGGTGTGCACTAAAGTACTGTATCTATCTTAATGTCTTCACATTTCTCAGTACACAAGCTCTCTCTGTACTACAGATATCGATGCCCCAACCAACCTGGCCACCAGGGAAGTTACTGAAAACACAGTGACTGTGGTATGGGATAGAGTCCTTGCTGAGATTGATGGCTACACTTTGACCTACAGCTCAGCTGAGGGCACCAGTCAGGCTATCCAAGTAGGAGCAGATGTTACTTCCTACCAGCTGACCTCCCTGAAACCTGGTGTCCTATACACCATCTTCATTTGGGCCTACAAGGGTTCACGCTCCAGCAGAAAGAGCTCTACAGAGGCTGAGACGGGTAAGCTGTTCCCCTCATGGCCCAGGGCACCAGGCTTTGGCCTCTATGCTTTTATTTCCTCCTCTCAAACACTTCCCTCTGGGAATCCCATCATAGTGCTTTCATCTCCCCGGCCCCTGGATAAATACGACTTTTCATCTTCTTTGGTAGCATTCTTGAGTGTGCAGTTTTGTTTTTCTTTGTGTAGGGTTATGAAACTCCATTCTTTTCTCTTTTAAAAGAATTACATTTGACTCTGTGGCAAAAAAAAGTGTAAACAAAGACATAATTCATCCTTAACAGTCTATTAACTTTTACACCATATTGCATAAAACATATTTTCAAAAAATGCCATTTTTAACCACTAAGACTTCTGATTGGCCAACATTGCTATATGGTTTAGGGTTATGTCATCACCTGTTGTTTTTGCATGCTTTGACAGCATTTGACATCGTTTTTGTGGTTATTTGTGGACAGAGATATTTTTAATACCGTGCTTGTGTGGAGGGGATTAAAAAAGAAAAAAAGAAAACAAATACTGATAATCACTCCTACATGTTGACAGGGCCTAAATCACGCTCTGAGCTTTCTGTTTATAAAATAGAGAGTTTAGGGGTTTTTGGAGACTCCAAACTGTAGGCATAAATTTGTAGATAAATCTTGCAGTTATTTCTATTCAACTACAATTAGTATACAGCAATAAAATATAAAGTTATCTTAAGTATGTAAAGTAAGTTTTATGGTAAAAGCTTTTCTAGGAAACAGTGGTAAGCCTTTCTATAGGCCTCTTTATATGGGTTGAAGGAAAACGAATGAAACAGACGTTGACTGGCCTCATAACTCAAATGGTGGTAAGCTTCATGGATGCTATGACCTGAGAACAGGGAATTGGAGCCCTTGAGGTGCAGAACCTCTTCTTGTTTTTCTTTCCTTTTTCATCCACATGCCTATTTGATGGAACAAGCGTGTGTGTCAGTGACCCTCATGCAAAACGTTAGGAAAATTGTACATCAGCCCTAAGCTGCTTTGCACCATTTATAACCTTACCTACCTGTTAAAGGATCCTTCTGTCCAAAACCTTATTTTTCATGTATGCTTTGAATAAATACTCTCAGAAAAAAGTGAGAAACTGTTTCATTAAAAGGGCCAGTAGGGTTTAGACCCATAACTTTTCATTAGGAAGTCAGGAAATAAACTTCCAATTTTGGAAAGAAGTTAGACACATTTACTTTTTGGACAGATGTTTTCTTTCTCTTCCTGTTAAGCATGGTCACAGGCATCTAACTTAATGGTAATAGATTACTGCTTCAAATTTAATCAGGTGTAGACTCAAAACTAGAATTTAGAGCTCATTGGTAATGTGAATGTTTTGTGCTGTTTTTTCAAATCTAGCCTCAAAATGGATTTAAACTACAAAAAAAAACAGTACATTATTTATTAACATGGTTTTGGTTTATTTGCTTAGAGGAATGTTTGGTTGTGCTTGGAGGTTTTGTGCAATAAAAATCAGGAATGTGTGATTTGTTAACTCTCTTGAACATATATTTAATTAGTAAAATTTTCAGTCTTTTCACTGATGAACATAAGTGTATTCTGAAAATATAAACACATCTAGAATTTGATGCCAGTCACATGCTCAAAAACATTGGGTTGGAGCAAAAAAAATAATATTTATAATTGAATATAACTGAATATTTAGGTAACGCCATTTTAAAACATTCAGCAATAATCAGGTAAGCTGCTAACAGATGAGGGGATCATGAGTGGTTATGAAAGAAACATCCAACAAAGGTTGTATATGGGACTTCTAACCTCTTGGCCAAAGAGATAACTCATGTGTCCAGAGGCAGAGTGCGAGCAGACATGGGCTAGTAGTTGCCCTTGCACCTGGAAGTCCTCACCCAGGCACCACTGAGGTGACCCTTGATCAAGGTATTGTCCCTGCTTCACTGGTCCCTGGTTGCCATTGGTGGCTGCCTACTGCTCCACGTATACAAGTGTGATGGGTTAAATGTAGAAGTCATATGTCGTTGTTGTGCACTGTGTGTGATGGTGTATTCACAATGGCAAATAGTCAATTTCACTTCACTTCACATTGCTGAAGACTAGTTAAGCAGCCAGATTTGGAGTAGACAGCACCTTACACTTTTACAGTTCATAGGCCTGGAAAGACACTTGCTCTTCCAGGTTTCTGAACATAAATATGCATGCAAAAGGCATGGTTTAATCTATTATAAGTGACAGTTCCAAAAGTCAACAGCTGTCATGGTTATAGGGATGCATCAGTGTCCACACCATGGGTTACATGCATATTTTACATTTAAACCATTTTGCAGACATTCTTATCCAGAGCAATAGGCACAGTAAACAGTTGGGGGTTAGGTGATTTGCTCAAAGGTACTTCAGCCATTTCTCTGGTTCTGGGCATCGGACCAATGACATTTTGGTCACAAACCGACTTCTTTAACCATTGCATATGTGTAAAATAACCATTTAAAGAGAATTATCCTGCCTTCAAGAAAACATTTTTATCTATGGACATTTTAGCAAGACAATGCCAGACCTCATTCTGCTTTTACTACAAAAACATGGTTTTGTAGATGCAGAGTGTGTTTGCTTGACTGGCCTGCCAACAGTCCAGATCTGTCTCCAATTGAAATTGTATGACACATAAAGAGGAGGATCAGACAATAGTGACCATTGACTGGAAGAATGGGCAAAAATTCCTCAGTTAGTATCCTCAGTTCCCAAATGATAAAAAATAAAGTTGTGGGTTTGTGACTGAAGTGTTGCAGGTTCGATTCTCGGAACCGGACAGCAGGCTGAAGTGCCCTTGAGCAAGGCACCTAACTCAACTGCTCACCATGTACGTCGCTCTGGATAAGAGCATCTGCCAAATGCCAAATTACTTTGTAGAACTAGATGCTCCTACTA
This sequence comes from Lepidarchus adonis, assembly GCA_037576955.1. NCBI lineage: Eukaryota > Metazoa > Chordata > Actinopteri > Characiformes > Lepidarchidae > Lepidarchus > Lepidarchus adonis. Next base: position 4,511 of record JBBIGC010138268.1, read on the forward strand.
ACCTCTTGGCCAGAGAAGTGACAGAAGACTCTGCGCTGGTGTCATGGGACAGAATGAAAGCAGATGTTGATGGCTACATGCTGAGCTACAGTTCCAATGATGGCTCCTTTCAGGAGGTCAGAGTGGGAGGAGACAGCACCGCCTACAGGTTAATTGGTTTGAGGCCTGGAGTCGTCTATTCAATCTACGTCTGGGCCATCAAGGGCTCTCGCTCTAGCAGTAAGGCTTCAACACAGGCTGAGACAGGTTTCTGAAACATGCTTTTCCAAATCAAATATAAAAAGTTTGATATCTCAAAGAAAATTGCAATGAAATTCTACACTTAACAGTTTATCTGGTTGGACGAGATTTGCATTGTTTTGTGCTTCATTTTACCACTAAAGGGAAAAACAAGAAACATTACAAATTGTATTTCTAGAATCTTGAATCTAAAGTGTTTCACTTCCACTGATGAACTGTAGAATGTTAGATGTTACTAATGTAGATCAGCAGTACTCTAATCTGTTGTACAAATGGCTTTGTAGAACTAGATGCTCCTACTAACCTCTTGGCCAGAGAGGTGACAGAAGAATCAGCGCTGGTGTTTTGGGACAAAGTGCAAGCAGATGTTGATGGCTACAAGCTGAGCTACAGTTCAGCTGATGGCACCAGTCAGGAGGTCAGAGTGGGAGCAGACAGCACCTCTTACAGATTCACTGGTCTGAGGCCTGGAGTCGTCTATACAATCTACGTCTGGGCCATCAAGGGCTCTCGCTCTAGCAGAAAAGCTTCATCACAGGCTGAGACAGGTTTCTTAAACATGCTTTTCCAAATCAAATGATTAACAAAATGTTGGTTTCTCAAACAACAACAAAACTGATTAGACGACAATATTTGCGATATTTAATGCTTCTTTGTTCCATTCAACACTAGGGATGTCTCGATCATGCTTTTTGCCACCGAGTCTGATCTAAGGCTTTTATTATTGAGTATTTGCTGATACAGAGTCCCGATCCAATATTTGTATTTTGCTTGATAACAGTTTTACAGTGCCCTTTTTAAGTACATTAAAATTATAAAAATTCAATGTATATTCCTGACAACTGACAACTGAATTCTCACTTTGTCCCACAAAACAATGTGTTTCTTTTTCTTGTCTATTTCCCAAGTGCCCACCATGTACTGCCTGTTTTACATGCTCTGCTATATGAGATCAGCCCAACTGATGCACTTCAGTACTGCACACTTTAAATTAAATTGAGAGGGCAATTCAGTGTGCTGTGAAGCTAACTATCCAACAACAGAACTCCATGTCTCTGTGGTAAAACTAATCATAGTCACGTCTGATAAAATAGGCAAATCAAGTAAATTTGATTTGAATAGAGCTTTTTACAACTGACATCACAAAGCAGCTTTACAGAGTCCCTACTGAGCAAGCCAAAGGTGACAGAGTAAAGGAAAAATTCCCTAAACTGTATGAAGAAACCTTGGGAGGAACCAAGGTTTAGAATTGGAAACTATCCTCTTCTGGTTGACACTGGATAGGCAATATATTTCAAAATAAAAGTAACAAAGATTTTGATGTTCCTTGTGTACAGGTGAGCCTTTGAGTTAAGATCGGGTACATGGTGAAACAGAGAGTGAGGGAGAGAGAGTGAGGAGGGAGTGAGAGAAAAAGAGAGGGTGAGAGAGAGAGACAGAGACTGTTAGGAATGCTCAATGTTGCAGGTGATTAAGAATGTGGTCTGAGTGCAGGAGCTCCAGCAAGATTCTCTATGACAGCACAGCTAAAAGGGGAGAGCCAGGAGGTAGCACAGACATGAGGATGTCCTGGGACGTAAGGCAGCCAACCACCCGACTGTCAATCAAGAGTTCAGTCAGATGCTGTAGTGCAGGGGTGTCCAGCTTCGGTCCTAGAGGGCCGGTTTCCTGCACAGTTTGGTGATTTCCCTTATTATGCACATCTGGTACAACTCACCTGTTAATTGCCAGGTTCAGGGAGTGTGTTTAAGGAAGGGAACTACCAAACTCTGCAGGACACCGGCCCTCCAGGACCAACTTTGGACACCCCTGCTGTAGTGCAATGAAAGGTTCGCGGGGACGAAGCACACAAAAGCGGCGGACCCAAGGATCAAACCCGGACCAGGTGGGATTAGAGCAGGTGGCATAAACCAGTGAGCTAAACAACCACAGGGAGGAGAGGCGCCTTGGAAGAAATAAAAATAACAACAACAAAAAATAAACAAAACTAACCCCTAACTTAATCTAGAAAATAAAAGACTGTTAAAGAGAAACAAAAGAAAAGCCTAGAGGGGAAAACCCTCTGAAAATAAAAAGGAAGAAATAAGAATAAACTCCAAAGGAGAGAAAACAGATAAACTAACTAATATCTGACGTTAAGGAAGAGCAACAGCTCTAGAGAGAAGAATATAGTTCTTCTGTGAAGGCTTGATCTGGCTATAAAAGTCCAAGACTTAGCAAAGAGTGACTAGAGGTGAGAGGTTTTGTAGTCTTCCTTGATTACAGGTGATGAGCTGCAGGTGTGAACCTGCAGAAGCTCAGAGCACCAGGTGAGCGGAGCTCCCCCTAGAGGCGAAAGTAGAAGGTACCGGGCTCCCAGACCCTCCCGGACCCTTCTTCTTCTTGGCTGTGGAGCAGGTGCAGACGCGCTCTCCTCCAAGTGCTTGGTGTTCAGCAGCTGGAACCACGATCTCCTTCTTCCTGGCTTTTGAAGAGGGCTGGTTGAAATCCATAAACACACTCAAAGGGAGACATGTTCAAAGAGGACTGCTTGAGGGTGTTGTAGGCCATTCTCGACCCAGTAAAGCTTGGAGGACCAGGTAGAGGGATTCTCAGCCGCGATGCAACGGAGTGCGCGCTCAACATCATAATTAAAGAGTTCGGTCCGCCCGTTAGTCTGGGTCTGGTGCTGAGCTGAGGATAGGCTGGCTGAGAACCACGCCAGAACCGCGATGAGAACTGAGGACAGCGGTCGGTAGCAATGTTTATCACCGAACTCCGCAAAGTGTTTGGAAGGAGGCCTGATGAGAAAGAAATAGGGGCACGCCTCTTCAACATGCGCCAAGAAAACTGGTCAGCAGTGGATTATGCCATTGAGTTCCAGACTGCTGCTGCTGACAGCACATGTAATGATGCCCTGGCTTCTGCTTTCTACCAGGGTCTTGCCGAGTCCCTTAAGGACGAGTTGGCTACTAGGGACCAACCCCAGTACCTTGAATCACTGGTGGCACTTGCGCAAACAGCGACAAGACACTACGGGCCCGGGTACGCGAACATGTCTTCCTCCTTTGATGTAAACACGATGCTGCATGACGAGAGAAGCCGTTTCGGCAGCTGAGGGAAGTTTGGGTAATGGGATCAGATGGCACATCTTTGAAAACCGGTCTATCACAGTAAGTATAACGGTATGACCTCTGGACATGGGAAGTCCTGTGACGAAGTCCATGGCTATGTGGGACCATGGCCTTCGCGGAATTGGGAGAGGATGTATGAGACCAGCTGGTGGCTGATGAATGTCCTTTCCGCGTGCCCACACATGACAGGCATTAACAAAGTTTTGCACATCGTTTTTCATAGACGGCCACCAGAACCAGCGCTGGAGGAACTTGTAAGTGCGAGTAATACCAGGATGAGCGGTAAAAGGAGCTGTGTGTGCCCACTGAAGCAGCTCAGACCGCAGCTGAGAGGGAACATACAGCGCATGAGCAGGACAAGCTGCAGGAGTGCCGACGTTAGTGCGTTGTACCTTCCTTTCGATCTCCCACCGCACCTGGGCCATGACACGGTGGGGTTTGATGATGGAACTGGGATTGGTAGAGGCTAGTTTGGGTTCATACACCCAAGAAAGTGTGTCTGGCTTGACATTTTTGGATCCCGGTCTATACGTAAGGGTGAAATCGAAGCGGGAAAAGAACATAGCCCATCACGCTTGGTGAGGGTTAAAGCGTTTAGCTGCACTGAGGTATGACAAGTTTTTATGATCAGTCCAGATGAAAAAACGGTGTGCAGCACCCTCTAGCCAGTTCCTTCATTGTTCTAATGCGGGTTTTACCGCTAGAAGCTTTCTGTCCCCTGCATCGTATTTGCTCTCAGTGAGAGTGAGGTGTTTTAACATGAAGGCACAAGGATGGATACGCCCATCAGCAACTGATCTCTGGGACAGAACCACCCCCACACCCACTTTCGAAGCATCCACCTCTACTATGAATGGTCGTTCGGGATCAGTGAGAATGAGAACTGGGGCAGAAGTTAAAGCGTCTTTTAAATGGTCGTGTGAGGGCTGAGAGTGGAGCCGCAATCGTACTAAAACCCCTCACAAAACGACAATAAAAATTGCCGAACCCAAGAAAACGCTGAATGTCTTTAACTGTTTTGGGTAGAAGGGTGAATTAATCCTGCTGACAATGAAGTTGTGATATAGTCCTCCATAGCCCTCTTCTCGGGTAGTCCCAGAGGGGGCGTGTTACCCGGGAAGATGTCTATGGCAATATCGTACGGCCAGCTAAGCGGGAGTCCCACTGCCTTGTCTTTACTGAATACCTCGTAGAGGTTGTGATAAGGAGACGGAACCTTCTGTAAATCAATAGCCCCAATAGAGGCACTAGTTATTGGGATATGAGACACAATGGAAGCTTTAGACTTAGGGGTGGTGTTGGAGTGAGTGTGGGTGGAACAGTTCTTACTCCAGCAAACAATTTGTTGGCTTTCCCAGTCAATGTGGGGGTTGTGAGAGCACAGCCATGGTTCTCTTATTTTCGCTCTTCCCACTTGCATAGGTTCTACATTGTCTTCCCCTGGGGGTGAAGTGTTCAAAGGAGGAAGACATGTTCGCTTACCCGGGCCCGTAGTGTCTTGTCGCTGTTTGCGCAAGTGCCACCAGTGAATCAAGGTCCTGGGGTTGGTCTCTAGTAGCCAACTCGACCTTAAGGGACTCGGCGAGACCCTGGTAGAAAGCAGAAGCCAGGGCATCATTACATGTGCTGTCAGCAGCAGTCTGGAACTCAATGGCATAATCCACTGCTGACCGGTTTTCTTGGCGCATGTTGAAGAGGCGTGTCCCTATTTCTTTCTCATCAGGCCTCCTTCCAAACACTTTGCGGAGTTCGGTGATAAACGTGTTGTAATTCCCGCAAACTTCGCCTTGATTTTCCCAGAGTGGGGCAGCCCATTCCAATGCGTGTCCAGTGAGAAGCCCCACGATGTACACCACTTTGGAGCCGTCCTGTACCAGAAAGCCTTTACACCCTCCTGTCTTGCCGTCGTACCTTTCAGGATGAGCGGGGTGCGCTCTTTCCCATAGGTCAGTGACTTGGGGTTCCTGTGCTGGAGGAACAACGGCTGCTGTGGCTGCTGGTTCAGGTGCTCGCTGCTGATGAATCTGCTGAAGGGCGTCTGTGATTTGCTGTTGGTCATTAAGTAGTCTGCCCAGGGTGACACCATGTTGCTCGATGATCACAGCGAAGCGGTCGAGTTGCTGGACAGACCTGTTCGGTTGGCTGCTCCATTTCCACATCTGGCTAAGTCTTGCTGAAAGGTTCGCGGGTACAAAGCACACAAAAGCGGTGGACCCAAGGATTGAACCCGAACCAGGTGGGATGAGAGCAGGTGGTGTAAACCAGTGAGCTAAATGACTTAATCTAGAAAACAAAAGACTGTTAAAGAGAAACAAAAGAAAAGCATAAAGGGGAAACCCCTCTCAAAATAAAAGGGAAGAAATAAGAATAAACTCCAAAAAAGAGAAAACAGATAAACTAACTAATATCTGACACTAAGGAAGAGCAACAGCTCTAGAGAGAATAAGATTCTTCTGTGTAGGCTTGATCTGGCTATAAAAGTCCAAGACTTGTGAGAAAGAGTGACTAGAAGTGAGAGGCTTTGTAGTCTTCTTTGATTACAGGTGATGAGCTGCAGGCGTGAATCTGCAGAAGCTTAAAGCACCAGGTGAGCGGCGCTCCCCCTACAGGCAAAAGGAGGAGATACCGGCTCTCTGACAGTTATTTCTGTACCCTTTTTACTGCCTCCCTGTCACCTGACCTGAAAGCCCTCTTCTTCTTGTTCAGAAGGGCTTTAATGTCCTTGGTGACCCATGGCTTGTTGTTGGGGAAGCAGCGGGTGGTTTTTTAAGGGCACAGTGTTGTCCACACAAAAGTTGATGTAGTCAGTGACATGGTCTGTGATGTTACTGATGGCATTTGCCACTTTTAGTTCGAGTTCGGTCTGAACTGATCCAAATCTGATCCAAACAAGTGGGACCTTCTAACATGCATAACTATATGAAACCAAAAGCAGTGAGAGATAAACTAGGCTGCACGCTATAACTGACATTAAGTTCAAATCTTTATTTATTTAATTATCTATTTTATCTAATTTTTAAACTCAGACTGTTGAGAAGAAACTTACTGCAGGAGACCAAATTCATTCTTTCTGGTTTGGAAATGGGAAAGAAGTATGTCATCACTCTTATAGCCCACAGGGGCTCAAAGAGGAGTAAAGTGGTGGAGGCCTCATTCAGTACAGGTAAAATTAACCATCTTTGTTTTGGTAGATTATCTCTAGGAACATTAACGCAGAAGCTTAATCCGCCCGCACACACTGAAAGCCCATAATTTTTACAGCATCATCAGAAATCCGTCCATGCAACCACGTTTCCAAAAAAAACATTAAGCTGCACTCACGGAAATTCCCTGCTGTATCTGGCAAGCGCAGTGAGCTCATCTACCTTGTTCTCTAGCGACCTCACGTTGCCCATGACAACAGAAGGCAGACTCAGCTTAAGTCGCCTCCTCCTCCCGTTCTCCATCTCCTGTTGCTCATTCTCACCCAGTTGTTTTCTGTTACTTTTTGCTCCTCCACGATATCCCCATTTCGTCCTCCACCTCACCTCTGGAGGTAATTCCAGAAAGAAATCCCGGTGCACTTTGGCGACAGTCCTCAGTGCTAGCAGCTCATCGCAAGTGTAAACAAACAGCCGCTCTGAGTTGCCGGCTACTTTAGCATCAGCGGCAGCCGTCCGCTCCACGCGGGCGATAAAACTGCTACACAATCTATATTGGTAGAATTAAATGGCGCTCTGTTACTACCATCTCACAAAATGCTTACATTAAAAACAATACATGGAACGACTGGACTGCTTTCACTAACCACATGATGCCACAAAGCACATGCATGCTTGACAAAGGATTAGGCTTAGGCTCGTTTATGCTCAAGCTGATCCCCATCGGTTAAAAATGCCCAATAACAATCTTTGGGATCAGATCGAGACATCCCTATTAAAACCTGCATTACATTACTACCATATAAACTGTTAGACAAATTGTAAGGTTTAAACAGATTTTTAGAATAAAGAACTTTGTCAGGACAATTCTGTCACAAACATTTTATGTTAATGAATAGCACAGCAAGAATGTACAAGACAATCCTGTGCCTGATTTTTATTTGGAGACATTTAATTGAATCTGAAGTGTTTCACTTTCATTGATGAGCTGTGAAATGTTGCATGTTACTAGATCTGCAGTGCCTTAATCTGTTGTACAAATGGCTTTGTAGAATTAGATGATCCTACTAACCTCTTGGCCAGAGAGGTGACAGAAGAATCAGCGCTGGTGTTGTGGGACAAAGTGCAAGCAGATGTTGATGGCTACTTGCTGAGCTACAGTTCAGCTGATGGCTCCAGTCAGGAGGTCAGAGTGGGAGCAGACAGCACCTCTTACAAATTCACTGGTCTGAGGCCTGGAGTCGTCTATACAATCTACATCTGGGCCATCAAGGGCTCTCGTTCTAGCAGAAAAGCATCAACACAGGCTGAGACAGGTCAATTACTTCAAGCTGGGAACCAGCATCTTTTTTAAGTTCACCAAAATCATCAGACTACCCAAAAAAATGGTTCTGGAATCTTACTTAAAATACTTAATATTTTTCCTAATTGTTGAGGCTATATTGCAGCCTGAATTATGGAAATTTTCTGTTTCTTATTCTTGGACAAACATGAATTGGTCTTTTTAAATAAAGACATTACTGAGCTTAACAATTTGTATTGTTATTTCCAGAAATCGATGCCCCTAAGAATCTGAAAGCCAGTGATGTCAAGACCGATTCAGCAGCCTTAACCTGGAAAGCTCCTCAGGCTCACATTGAAGGCTACATTTTCACTTACAAGCCTGAGGATGGTAGCATGCAGGTATGTTCTATTGACTGCTGACTTCTCTCACATGCTTCATATAGATTGCTCAATAAAACATTTGGATTGTCTACTGCACATGTTTTGTAGATCCTTCAACTTAGTACTGTGCAAAACGATTTGAAATTACATATCTTAGGTGCAACCGCCTCTCCACCCTTCACTACCTAAAATGTTGTTAATCATTATAATAAACAAGAAATAAGTAGATTTTAAAGTTAAATTATTAATTAATAATTAATATCTCATATAGAATATGTCTGGTTCACAATTTCCTACTGCAGCTCACCTGATGCAATCTGATCCAAACAAGTGGGACCTTCTAACATGCATAACTACATGAAACCAAAAGCAGTGAGAGATAAACTAGGCTGCACACTATAACTGACATTAAGTTCAAATCTTTATTTATTTAATTATCTATTTTATCTAATTTTTAAACTCAGACTGTTGAGAAGAAACTTACTGCAGGAGAGACCAAATTAATCCTTTCTGGTTTGGAAATGGGAAAGAAGTATGTCATCACTCTTATAGCCTACAGGGGCTCAAAGAGGAGTAAAGTGGTGGAGGCCTCATTCAGTACAGGTAAAGTTAACCATCTTTGTTTTGGTAGATTATCTCTAGGAACATTAATGCAGAAGCTTAATCCCCTTTAGAATTTTTTTAAAATATTGTGTTTTTTCTTCTATGAGCCATTTTTGGTGGTTTGGGGAGCCTCTTTAGTATAAGCTTAATCAATTGGGAAAAGTGGTTGCCTGTTTATTTCATTTGTGTTTATTTTGCTCTGGAAGAATCTTTATATTTCATTTGCATCTAATGCTATTTTGAATCTTTACAGTTGGAATTGCTTTCCCCTTCCCAATGGACTGCACACAGATCATGAAGAATGGAAATATGGAGAGCGGCATTTACACAATCTATGTGGCCAACAACCGCAGTAGACCAATGCAGGTGTACTGTGACATGACTACTGATGGCGGTGGCTGGATTGTAAGTAAATTATCATAATTTAATCCTAATTTGGATAATAGAGTTATACACCCTTAAGTTTGTAATTTCAGTCATCGTGTTGAATCCTTTCAGGAAGAGGTCAGATGGCCACTTATTTTAAATGATTTTATCAAATAGAGAGAAAAGTTTGTGGAAAGGCATTCATTCTCCTTTTGGTGAAAAATGGGATCCCAGAGTTTTTCAGGTCTGAGTACCTGTTGGTGTTTTTCCTGAGACTTAAGAAAGATGAGATAAAATGGCCGTTTTCTGGCCATGTCAGTTGGTGTGTTATGGGTGTGTGTTCAGAGTCATGTGACATACTGACGCATGTCATTTTTAAGTGACGCATGCTTGACGTGGGGAGATGAGATTCTCTGTGTGTGTGTGTGTGTGTGTACAAGATTGAGAATTGAGTGAGTGAGATTTTTGGTGTGTGTGTGTGGATTGTTTTAGATAATGTTCCTCCTTCGAGGTTACATCTTTCTGATAAGTGATGCTGTGCTGGAGACAGGATGATACGGAGGATTGTTGCACTATTCAGCTTCAACAAGATGCTTTAACAAATGACTTGATCATTTAAAAATGATTTAACCAGTTCTGTGACCCCAGATACAACCCTGATTAGGGCATAGCTGTTAAAGGAATGTGGTCTAGAAATTAATTCAAGCAATTCAAACAAATCAAGTACAAATCTAGAGGCAGTTTTCCCTTTAACATTAGTACATAGATCAAATTATTCAGGACTGACACATAGATTATATTAATACAGTCATGTATGGGGGCTCATTATATTAGTTGACTAATCATTAAAAATTTGCCTTCTTTACCAGAAAAAGTCTTGTTGTGTTCTAGTTGTCATTGAAAAGTATTCTGTTATTAGGACTGCTGAAGAGTATTTGTATTGTTCCAGTTTCAGCCTCAGACAACACACATCGCAACACATTTTGTTTCAGTGCAGCCTTTTTATGAGCCCTATGGGAAATATGCAATTATGTATCAGCTTAAGTGCTAATAGCAAGCATCTAGACTTTCAGAGCAAATGAAATTAATGAGTTTATGCTGTCTTTATTTCGAAAAAGTAAATCAAGAATCTGAAATCTGTTAGAAGTAGGTAAATGTGTTTGATGACAGGTAAGCAATGTAAGTTTAACACACCTAATGACAATTGTTCTGTAATTGGTTGGTTTGCAGGTGATAGTGATTTTATATCATTATAGAAACCTACACCTTATGCAATGATTTGGTTTAATAGAGCTCAGCACAGTGCACACGGCCTCCAGTGGAATTGCTTTCTCATGTAGTATTTGCACACCAGTTTGGAAATTTTCCTTGCGTATATATAGTTGTTTTTTCTGTCACTGTGTTAGAGGCATTGACTGCTGTCCACAGTGCTGATTAGTGGATTTATTAGTCATATATTTTACTAGATTTTACTAGACTAGAATCTAAATGTATTTTTTTAGATTTATTATTCTCCATTATTTCCAGAGGGGAAATTTATTCTCTCCATTTTAATCACCCGAAGCAGTGAGAACATACTTCTGGAGCAGTGAGCAGTAGAGGGTGAGGTGCTTTGCTCAAGGGCAATTCAGTCTTTTGGGGAAATCAAACAAATGACCTTTCGTTCACAAACTATTCTATTAGGCTATGGCTGCCCCTGACTAGGTCTTACAATCCCTAAAGATAAGGATCTAAGTGACAAAACTAATCAGTATTGCTATTTTGAGAAGTTTGTTTTTCAAAAACATTTCTTATCTGTGGCTCTTTTTAAAACCCAGGTTATCCAGAGACGTAACATTGGCAAACTTGATTTTATGAAGCGCTGGAGACAGTACACACAAGGATTTGGAGAAATGACTGATGAGTTCTGGATTGGTATGAATATAAGATGATACAATGCATTTTCTATATTTACTGGGCACTTTATTAGAAACCACAAGTGGTGTTTATGGAGACCAAGTTAAGCTTGTTAGTGTACAATTGATGACTATTGCCAATTACAGTGTAATTCATATTAAAATAGCAGTTACTCTGATGTCATTTAATGACATCTTAATGTCTATTATCCTGATGATGTCAGTATCTTGATTTGTGTTGTGTTGTTTAGGCTTAGAGAAAATCTATGAGCTGACCAACACTCCAACCCAGTATGAGGTGCGCTTTGATCTAGGACTGGGAACTGAGCGTGCCTATGCTGTCTATGATGACTTCAAAGTAGGAACAGCCAAGCAAAAGTTTAAACTAACTATTGGCAACTACAAAGGAAATGCAGGTAGGATAAATGTGATGTTCTGTAAGAAATAATAAAAAACATAATAGAAATAAAATAAAATAATGGCATAAAATATACTGTATGCCCAAAACAATCCAGACACCCCTTCTAAGTAGTGAATGTAGGTACTTTAAGGTGCACCCATTGCTGACAGAAATATTCAGTTGCATAAAGAGAGTACTTCTACAGAAAAGCATTGCCAAAAAATCTAATACTCCAAGGCTACATATAATAATATATAATAATATAATATAATAATATAAGGCTATACAAGGCTACATGTAATAATAATTTAGTTACTATTTGGATTACATTCTTATATTCATTTAATCTTTCTTATAGAGAAAGTTTCTGTTATTGAGTAAGAGCTTTTTTATTGATCATTGCGTCTATATCATTATTAACTATGTAAAGCAGATTTTTTTATTTAAGTGCCTGACAAAACATCTAGCCTCCTGGAGTTCCTCCTTTTTTTTAGTGAAAATGCTGTTTGTCAGCTTAAGACAAGCAGCAGTTCTGTGGTTGTCTGTTTCATCACTGCACTGCATGATGGAGAGAACCCCATCAAGAGGGATGGTATAGTTTTGTTGCCTCTTTGGCAGTTCCCAACCCTAAAACCCTGTATTGATTGCAACTACATTCCTTTCTTCATTTTGTGCCCAGGTGATGCCATGACCTACCACCAGGGTAGACCATTCTCCACAGTGGACTCAGACAATGACATTGCCCTGGGAAACTGTGCGCTCACACACCGTGGTGCCTGGTGGTACAAGAACTGTCACCTGGCTAACCTGAATGGCAAATTTGGGGACAACAGGCACAGTATGGTAAGATGTTAAATTTTGCTGAGGAAGTTCATTGAGTTACTTAATCCTGATCAAATCAAACCCATTTAACAACTCAAACACCTCTTAATAACAGTAAGTAGGTCTGTTGGCTACTTTGAAAATATACAATATACAAACACCTTGTGTCTCTGAAACAGTACAATAAGGAAAAGTTTCTTATCATTTGTTAATGAAAATAATATTGTTCTACTTTATTTATAATTAAATGTTCACATGTTTACACCAAATAAAAAGCGGTTGATAATTTCATTAGGGAAAAATATACCATGATAACAATGGCATGATAATGTAGAATAAAGTGAAAAGCAACAGAGCAATCTTTGTTAAACCACCTGCAGTGATCATTTAGTTTATTCAGGTGTCCATTTCGTTTCAGGTTTACTTTGCTATTGCAGGTGTTGACAAAAATTTTATCAGCCTTATCTCATGAGTCTTCTTTTGCACATGCAGGGTGATGGTCAGTAGAGGGAGCCATCAAAGCAGTAACATGTATGGAGCTGCAGGCCAAACAGTCCAATTATTTAGAAGTAGAACAGTGTCCTGAACCTACATGATAAACCCTACAACTAGCCAAAAACTTCAGCCAACATGTAAATGTATCTTGCAGAGGTGGTTTAGCAGGAAAGATGACATGTATTATAAAATAAATCAGTGAACTAAGTAGTTCTAAATATGAGGCACTCATATTTAGGGTTCTGCTAATAAACTTATCGCCAACCAACAAGACACTGAATATTCACAAAATGACATATTGTTCCTGCAGTGAAATGTTCAGAATCTGGATGGAAATTGAAAAGCTGCCATGTGGTAAACATTGAAAAAATTACAATTGCCTGCCCAAAGAAACGTTACATTAGGATGTGTGAAAAGGTTTCTTTAAGCAACATTTATTTTTCAATCTATTTGCAAAACAAACTGCATTCTATCATTAGCATACATAATAATATATGGAGTTTATATATAATATAATATAAGGAGGCAATTACCTTGTCACACAGGGCCATGTAGGTTTGGATTTTTTTTTCTCCCCTTAATAATAAAATGCTTCACTTAAAAACTGCATTTTGTGTTTACTCATGCTGTATTTGACAAATATTTAAATTAGTTTGATGATCTGAAACATTTAAGTATGTCAAACATGGGAAAAACACTGTTTCACACCACTGAGTAAACACATAAATACATATATATTGTAACAATGTGAGAAAAAGCAGGCTGACACTTTGAGAGCTTTAAACAGAATGCGCTGCTGTTTATTGCTCGTATTGAGCTCTTAAAAGAGCTTTTGGTAGGTAGTGTGCCCCCTTCACAGAGGCCACACACAGAGCAGCAGACACACCCACACCAGCTCTCAGTGGAATGATGTCTGAGCTACCAATTCCCCCACAAAAATAACTCTATAACCCTAACTGAATCCCACCATAAACACAACACATACCCACACAACAAAATTAACATAAATAAGCCTCCCATGAACACAATAACCCCCAAACAGTCCCAAAACCCCACAGTCACTGTCTGTCTGAGTTCAAGATGGCAGACGGTTCCGATCTAGTCCCCATCTTCGCCACAATATATTTATGGCAAAATAATAAAAAGATGGGTGTATCTGATAAATTGACATCTCACTATATGCATGAGTTTGATGGACATATACAGTACATGCTGTAATGTGTCATCAAGTATTTCTCTGTTTTCACTTTCTGCTGAACGTCACAGATTGGCTAAATCATACTTTCTCCACCAGGGGGTCAACTGGGAACCATGGAAGGGACATCTTATGTCCTTGGACTCCACAGAGATAAAGATTCGTCCCACAGGCATGACCAACCGAAAAAAGAGATCACTGAGAAGGAGGGTAGCTGCTTAATGACTGTCACACACCTGAGCAAAAATGAAAACAAGAAAGTGTGATGAATTAAAAGCATCATGTAGTATTTCATTCAACAGTGCATTTTTTAAACCTGGTAGAGAACCAGACTTATTTCTGATCAGGAATTTGCAATTTCAGATTATATGTACCTGTATAGCTTTATCATGCCAAATGTGGTAAAAGCCTAATTCAGATGAGTATATATGTATAATAAGTGTCATTTAATTGAGCATATACAGACCATGATTAGGTAATGTGTGTAATGTGCTTTGTACAGTATAAAATAACACTGAACCAAAATTAGATTTTTCATTTAAAGATAAAATCACAGTCATTAATTTGTAATACATCCCATCTGCACAATTTTCATATGATTGTAAATCTGCTAGCAATCAAAGACTCATCTCATCTGAGTTCATATTCATCCCATCCAGTTTTTCTTTTTCTTTTCTTTTTACAAAGTAGATGCTATGAAATCGGTAGATTCAGAATTTAGATTGGAACAAAATGTTGTATGATATGCTTGTATTAAGCCAATGTTCTATGTGTGAATGTGTTCTGTAGTTGTACTATAAATGGTGCACCCATTAGTGCCACATGCTCTCACAAAAATAAAGGCCCTTAAAATTAAGTGCTCTGGATTATTTCATTATAATTTTGTGAAACTAACTAATGGTTATTGCTAACATACGTCATCATACAGAATAAGCTATCACCAGCACCTGGGGAGCAGTGTAGCAGAACTTTACCTTGCTCAAGGGTTCCTCAGTAGTGTGGGCCAGAACTTGAACCTGCGACCCTCTTTTGCAAGGGTAAGTTTGAGCCAATATCAAACAGTATCAGCAAGTCTGAAGATTATAGTGCTATCAAAGCACCAGAACTGATTGCACACAATACTATGAAAGCTGTCCTTGCTTAGCACAGTGGTATAAGCAGCATGTCATCATTACAAAGGAGGAAACATCTGTTCTAAAGAGGAACAAACAGGTTGGGAAGTGAAAGTAGTGTACTAGGCACCATGAGCACACTATTTTTAGAGGGTCATTTTAGTGTTAAACTTTGAAACAGAGAATAAAAAGACAACATTAACAAAATAGTGTATTTTATATACAGTATATTTAGGGTGCTTATATCTAATATCTGCAAAAATATTACCTAAAACAGATTTTCACAATTTGACCCAAAATACAAAGATAATGTTTTACTAAATAATAGAGAATTAGGAGTGTGCCATTAAAGATGCAAAACATTCTAACCCATAGCACCTAAATCAGAATCAGTTTAGTAATCAGCCAAGTATGTTTGCACACACAAGGAATTTGTTTCCAGCCAATAGTCTCATAAGACATACATTACAAACTAGTAACAACAAATAACAGAGAAACAACAATAGCTACAGTATATTTAAAGAAATGATGATGCCCGATCACTAAACCATTCCCAAGTCATTTAGCACTTTAACAGTAACTGGAGGTGGCTTTCCTCAGCGACGTAATCAACCAACACGAGTATGTACTCATGCCCCTGGGCGGATTTGGGTAGCGTCCCCTACCAGATCCATACCTACAAGTTCGAATGGCACCTACCTCGATAATGGGTAAAGTTATTAATGGGGCAGGAGGAGGCATTCTGGAGGCTGTTTTCTGACAGCACTCACGCCGCTGCACGGAGTTGCGAACAGTGGCGCGCATTCCTGGCCAAAAGAATCTGTCCTCTATTTTTTTAGGGTGTTGGCTTCCCCCAAATGTCCACCCAGAAGATGACAGTGGGCGATGAACATTATAGTGTCTATCTTGGATTGTGGCACAACCAAGGTTTCCGTAAGCTCTCCTCTTCAGGGGAGCACATAATACAGCAGATTATCACGGACCAGGAAGTAACGGGATGGGAGGGGCCCTGTCCCCCACCACTAATGCCTGACTCCAGCAGTGTTTTAGATTGTCATCACCCTTCTGCTCCCTCAGAAATTATGTGTCCCATCGGATCTGTTGGGAAAGATCACACACAGGAGTAGTGATGAATGGGTTCTCACCTTCCTGGTCTTCCTCCTCATCCCTTTCGCCCAGGAGAACCGGCGCGGGCTGGCATGGGACTCGGGAGCTGCCCTTCTTCTTTGTATACTGTCTTTTGCCCAGCAGGGCTTCCCCTGCTGTAGTCCCATTCTAAGAGCATGGGTACTGGTAAACCTGGTATCATTCTGACTTGGAGATCCCAGCATACAGCCTTGGAGGCAATCATTACATTAGCCCCTTGTACCGTGTACACATGTAATGGGTAGTGAAGCTTGGTTGGCATCCTGAGGGGCCAGCTGAGGGTGGATGAGGGTCACGGTGGCTCCAGTGTCAATAGTGGCAGGGACCAACTGTCCGTTCACCCTAACATCCACCTGTTGGGCTCTCATTGCTGTCATCCAGGCCTTGTATGGGGTTCCAGTGGAGCTATGCCTGGGGTCATTTGGCATGGACTCATCCCTGGGAGTGCTAGGCCTGGCTCTCACTGTGCTAGGGGGTCTTAGTGGCTCTTGCTACCCATGAGAAAAGGCAACCTGCGGGGCTTTCCTCTCAGTGAGCACCAATTTATCTGGCCTGATCTCCTTAGCCAAACTGCAGGACGCATCCACCCATTCAGCGTAGGCCACCAATTCAGTCATGTTGGTGGGAGCCAGCTGCCCCACCGCTACTTGTGTAGCAAAGGGGAGGGCTCGTATAGGAGAATTTTGGCATCTTGAGCCTGATGAGTGCTGGCTGCAACATATTGCCATTTGTGGAAGGCAATGGCGGCGTGTTCGGGGTTAAGCTTATTCGTGTAAGGTGTGCACTCGTGTTTTCTTGTTTATGTAAGCCGGCGGAGTATACTGGAGGCAAATGCGGCGAGTGTTTATTTACAGAAGTGCATTGAAACATATACTAAACATACACTAGATCGAACACCATAAACATGAGCACCACACTTCACAGGTTAGCAATCATCCGCGCCCTGGAAC
>JBBIGC010138326.1:0-21614 GCA_037576955.1 Lepidarchus adonis
ATAGATAGATAGATAGATAGATAGATAGATAGATAGATAGATAGATAGATAGATAGATAGATAGATAAATAAATAAATACAATTTTGTACCCCTACACCTACATATTGTACACTGAAAAGCTGTATGATGTATTATATGGTGAATAACTTGCAGTCAAAACTGAGTTTCTCATTATGATGACTAGGTTTTTTTTCAAGGGTTCTTTTTTATATAAAAAAGAACATATTTGTGAGCAGTGAGTTAACTGGAGAATTGCAAGAGTTTTTTGTTTCCCATAATAATTTGTTTCTCATGCTTTTGAAGGTGCTATCTGATAGCCTGCAGCTGTGGGAAGATGGGCTGCTGTGTGTGTGGCTGGGTCATAGCCCAGTCCTGAGATGTTTGGCCCTCCATCTTGGTGCCTGTCTCAGTAATGACGAGCACCCCTATCGTCATCTTTCTCACTCTATCTGTCCTGTGCAGAGCTGAGGTATGTGAAAACACCATGTGTGTATTTAACATTACAAATGTCCATTTATCCTTCTTGTTTTGGCTGTTCTTTAAAACTGAATGTTTGTGTTTATACCAATTTATATTAATTTACTTGTTTGTGTCATACTGCTAATAAACATGATTAAAGAACTCATTCCATGGAAATCCACACTTTCTTTATCTGAAGAAGTATGATGTACTGTTTCTGGAGTTTGATGTTTTATGTAGTGTATGTACAGTTTATTCTCTTGTCCATATTTGGAAATTAAGCTTCAAAAGAATCTTAGTTTGAATACAGTGAAGAAATAATTATTTGACCCCTAACTGATTTTGTAAGTTTGCCCACTGTCAAAGAAATGAACAATGTATAATTTTAATGGTAGGTTTATTTTAACAAGGAGAAATAAAATATCAAATAGAAAATCCAGAAAATCACTTAAAATATATAGATTGATTTGCATTTCATTGAGTGAATTAAGTTTTTGATCTCTTACCAACCTTTAAATGTTCTGGCTTTCACAGACCGTTAGATACTCCTAATTTCAACTTTAATCCACATTAAAGACACCTGTCTCAACTAGTCACCTGTATAAAAAACACCTGTCCACACACTCAATCATTAAATCAGACTCTGGCCTCTCCACTATGGGCAAGACCAAAGACCTGTCTAAAGATGTCAGGGACAAGATTGTAGCCCTGCACAAGGCTGGAATAAGTTACAAAACTATAAGCAAGATGCTTGGTGAGAAGGAGACAACTGTTGGTGCAATTGTTAGAAAACGGAAGAAACACTAAATGACCATCAATCGACCTTGGTCTGGGGGTTCACGCAAGATCTTTGTGGGGGGAGGATGATCATGTGAAAGGTGAGAGATCAGCCTAGAACTTTTATCAAATACCTAGAGTTTATCAATGATCTCTAGGCAGGTGGGACCACAGTCACAAAGAAAATCATTGGTATGACCTCGCTCATGTAGACCTCGCTCATGTAGACAAATAAGGAGCACAGTGTAACATGCAAGGAGATAAAGTCTTCCTCATTCACACGTAATTGCGGGGACCAAAACGTTGCGGATGGAAGGCCAAAACACACAGAAAATTCACATTTTTCAAAAATACCAGCCTATGTGTAGCCTGTTAAATAACAGAATGTTGTTTTTTGCAAACAGTCTTTAGCAGAGTTATTGGAACGTATCTAGGCTTCATCTAGACTAAAAAAGCATGCACTCTATTTGTGACTCCATCACGTTTTCTGTATTTCAGTGTGTGTATGGGAAGACGGTAAAAGATACAGTGCAAGAATGGAATAGGTATCGAAACGAGTGCCTTCTGAAGATCAACTCAGAGCCCACTCCACCAGGTACCCCTAAAACCTCAATATGTGTGCTGGTGTATGTGACATCATAAACATCCAGCAACTGTAATGTAACAGATATCTGCAAAGCAGTAAAAATAACCCTGATATATATTCATCTTTAACTCTGTTGGTTAGGTTTGTTCTGCGGACGCATGTTTGATATGTATGCTTGCTGGACAGATGGAGTTCCCAACACTACAGTCAAAGTGCCTTGTCCATGGTATTTGCCCTGGTATGATCAAGGTATTGGCTGCCTTTAATGATTTAATGTGCAGATGAAATATGACATTTTTCTATATTCAAATATTTATATTAGTGTTAAGGGCTTTATTGAGTATTTATTTGAAAACAGACTGTTTTTTCCTGAATTATATTATTAAGTTATAGTGAGTAAATGTTAATCTCTAGCAGAATAAATCTTTATTGTACAGGTAGAGAGAATTATTCAATTTTACTCCCATTCCATGCAGTGCACACAGGGTTTGTATTGCGGGAATGTGGTCCAGATGGCCAGTGGCAGACCAACAACACCAGTCGCACCTGGAGAGATCACTCGCAGTGCAACGCTGATGGCAGCAAACAAAGAGAACAAGTAACTTTGTCCTTGCATAAGTCATAGGGCAAGCATTTAAAGACAAGAAAATCAGCATAATTGTTCAATATTTTCTTTTCAGTAATTTAAACATCTAATATAAAGGGAAACTGAAGGGTTTTGGTACAATTTCTTAGACAAAGACTTTGAAAAAAGATTGTCTGGGTGTTTCTCTGGCATTTTAGACCATGCTGTTATTACACAAGCCCCAGGTTCAAGTACATTTTTACCAACTCACTTAGGTACACACTAGAGCTAGGCGATATGGAAAAAAAATCTTTTCACATCAGTCGATATCGATATATATCACAATATAAATCAAATAACTAATTCTGTAAAGTTTAAGGGTTTCTTTTAACTCCTAAGTGAGATTTGACGGTCTCAAAAGGTTAATTCTGACTGTATTACAGATGGATACAATAAGTATGTATAAATATAATCTTATTTCTAATCTAATACATTTAAAAAAATCTCAATTCTGATTAATCAAAGCTTTTAGGTTCTATGGGAGAAGACACTGCAGGTTCTACTAGAGAATTAATTACATTTACATTTCAGATTTCAGATTTGCTCAGTGAAGTGAGCAGTAAGGTTCATGTACGACAGACTGTCTGAGAGAAATGTTCACAGCCAGGGAAATTTTACTGTTCTAAAGGGTGGCACTGCTTCAGATGGTAAAAAGATGAGTTGAATTTCATGTCTTTGTGGGAACATGTTTTAGACACAGTTTGCAGTACATGCTACTCTTTAGTATCCCAAACATGTGCTTGGCTCCTATTCACTCTACATGTCAACCTAACCTGGTGACTGTAATGCTATTCCAGCCCTGTGATTGGTCCGACAGCGATATTCCCATTATAATGGACTATTCTTGTCTGTCAAAACATGACAGAATTCATTTTATCAAGGTTATATCAACCAATCTTGAAAGTGAGAAAAGTTAAATTGCAACAATTATCTATATCATCTTATCGCCCATCTCTAGTACACACCACTGAAGATAGGAAGGACAAAGCTTTGAATAAATGGTGTTAAACAGCATAAGATATTCAATGTAGTTATGTGTTCTCTTGTAGTAGTTTGCTCTTGTACTTAGCCTAGGTCATATAGAGATAAAAATAGTTTTTGAGTAAAAATGGATCAGTACTCTTATAAAACATATTGCCATTTTACTATTTTATAGTCTCTTTATACATTATGTATTCATTCTATATGAAGGCATGTGTGTTCCTAAGTGGTTTAAACCCCAAAGGAACAAGATATTGCATTCTTACTGCACTACTCTGTGTTGAACAATGTAACTCTTACCCCTTCAGGTTATTGTTATTGGACCTCTGGTTATAGCCCATTGCTTGGGAAGTATTCTGGAAATGTAAAAGCATCATTATCACACCATGCTCATGTCTCAAGATATCCATAGCAGGAGACATGCAGGGCGCTGCTCGTACCAGTGAAATAGGTTCTGACAGAGTAGATATGAAGCTCTAACACTATAGACATGGAATGAGCTCATTACCTTAAGTCACCAGTTCATTCTCAGTGTTAACCTCCTGAAAACAGTTGTTACACAGTTGGCTGGGGCTTGATTGAGAGTTGTCATGGTTCATCTTAACAGAGAAAAGGAGATGTTGTAGGGTGTTAAAGCTTGTAGTCCTTTAACAGCTTTATATTTGTGAACTAAGAGCAGCATATTAGGAGATTTGATAAATGGATTGACTTGGTAATGTAGTATTAATGTCAGACTAATGAGAATAAAAAGAAATATAGGCACTTCATTCAGCCTGAAACTGGTTCTTTTTGCCCATTTCCACAGGAACACCAGATGCTGGTGCTAGCCTACTTTAGGGTGATGTACACAGTGGGCTACTCTTTGTCTCTGTCCAGCCTATCTCTGGCCGTCATCATACTGCTTCTCTTTAGGTGAGAACAAAATGCTCCAGTCTTGACTACTTTATGAGCCTGAATCTTTTTTTTTTAAGGAAAGCAAATCCAATATTACTGTAATACAGTAATACAGAAGCAGAAACACACTGTATGTCATATAGAAACATTATGTAACACTGTGAACCTCAGTGAAGCAATACTTCTTGAAGCAAAATGACTAAATTATTGTATTTTTTGCCTCTATGAAACATACCGTAATTTTTTATGTATGCTATCCTGTAGGAAACTCCGCTGCACTCGTAACTACATCCACACCAACCTTTTTGCCTCCTTTATCCTGCGCGCTGTGTCCATCCTCACACGTGATGCTTTCCTCACCAGAGACACTCCTGAGTTTAGAGACAACAGTGACGTGTCCAGTGTCCTGGGTGACCAGGTCTGAGCACATCTATCCACTGACTAGTCTGTATGCACTCATGGGCAAAGACACATATGCACATTAATGTTTTTAGAAAAACTAACCTAAACTTATACATAACCACTTATTATTTCATGAAAACTAGTGATGCCAAGATTTGCAAAGCTCTGACCTAAAGCCTTTTACTTCTGTGCCCTGCCTCCAGGCTCTGTCTGGCTGCCGCATTGCTCAAGTGCTCATGCAATACTGTGTCGGAGCCAACTACTTCTGGCTGCTAGTGGAGGGTCTTTACCTCCACAACCTCCTGGTTCTCATGGTGTTTTCTGAGAACAGTTACTTCTGTGGTTATCTCTTCATTGGTTGGGGTCAGTACATACATTCTAATGATGTGTCATTGCACTTTGCCATTACATTAAGTTCAAATAAATTGTATTAACTCATTTTGCTCAAGTTAAGCTACATGTAAATATATTCCTTCATATTTGTACATTTCTAGTCAAACATTTATACTCACCTTACTGAATAAAGCTGTTAAAATTATTTTAAAAGTTATTGCCAAAACAAATACAAATAGTCCATTATATCAGTTTTCTTTTGCATTTTATTTTAAAATGAATTAAATAGGATAAAAAAAGAAAACCTTTGTATAGAATGTGTCTATAATTAATATTTTATTTTTAAAATAGTTAACTGTAATTCTGGCCTTTCTTTTGTTTGCTTTCTGTTTCTTTTAGCAAACATTTAAATTATTAATTTGCACCTGTCAGTGTTTTTAATTATCCATGGTTACACAGTAAGACCTTTCTTTTTTCAGGTACTCCAGTACTCTTTGTGGTGCCATGGATAGTGATGCGGTACCTATATGAGAACACAAGGTATACATAATAGCCATGTAAAGGAACATACGTTTACTTTTACATTGATGCTTTAAAGACTACATCGAAGCTTTTCTCCTCACTCAAGGTGCTGGGAGATAAATGAAAACATGGCGTATTGGTGGATCATCCGTACTCCAATACTCCTGGCTATTTTAGTAAGTATTACTTAATAGTCAATGCATTTCTGTATTAGCATCCTTATTTAACACCCATTTACAAACTCCATTTCAAGAGAAGTTGGGATATTTACCTAAATGTAATAGAAACAAGACATTTCACTTAAGCCTCTAGTATCTCTTGCTAGCTTTAGCTCAACATCATTTTCTTCTGTTGATAGCTGGCTAAATATAATCCTCATGTAAAATACATGGATGACTCATTATGCTAGAACATTTTTGTGGATTGTTGCTTTTGGAGGAATGCTTTCAACCACACTTAATAGTGCAGAGATAAAGCTGAACCATGTTCTTGTACATTATTGTGGACATATGTGTGCCAAGTGAACATCAAAAAGCTGCTATTATTTTGTGTGTTCTGTTGTATGTTAAACATTGCAGGTAAACTTTTTCATATTCATAAGGATTATTAAGATTCTCATCTCCAAACTGAAAGCACACCAGATGAGATATACAGACTATAAATTCAGGTAAGATAATACTTGTATATAGTAACGTATTCTAAGCATTAATAAATAAATAGAAAAAGAGAAAGGCTTTTATTATTTGGGTTTAACAAATTTGAAAACATCCTCTAGATATATGCATTTTTGTGAAATGTCCTATATTCACATGCAGAATAAATTATTGCTTCAATCAATGTGGAATAAAATTAAATGTTACAGCTAGCTATATAACCTTTTGAAATTTAATTGATATTCCTTGGACTTTGACAGGATAATTGTAGGACATAGTTTATATCTTAGAGTAAATTGAATATTAATATGTATATTAATGTATATTAAACTGAGATAAATGTCACTGTGTTGACACAAATGTACAGTTTAAAATTCAGAAAACGTAATTATTTTTAAAAATATGAAAACATGTACATGTCTAGATGTACAGCTTTTAGACCTAGAGTGTTAATGTGTAAATGTTTCCTAACATGAAAAAAAGTGTAATAGTAGTAACTCAAATTAATCGTGTTTGAATTAAGCAAAAATGAATTAAGCATGTCTTTAAATGTGTGTGCTCTTTAGGTTGGCCAAGTCTACCCTGACTCTCATTCCCCTGCTGGGAATTCATGAAGTGGTATTCGCTGTGATGACAGAAGAGCAGACGGAGGGTGTACTACGCAATGTCAACCTCTTCTTTGAGCTCTTCTTCAACTCCTTTCAGGTACATCTGAAGTCTTAAACAAAACAAGACAGCCTTGGTTGTACACAATGTAGTATTCTCTATACTCAAACTACTGATAGACTAAAAGAATTGCTTCCCCTTGTGTTTTTCTGTAGGGGTTTCTGGTGGCCATTTTATACTGTTTTGTGAATAAAGAGGTAAGAACAACCAGTGATAAATACTCAAAGGTTTATCTAGGGTTAGGGTCATGAAAGTCACGCCTGCCCACGCTGGCCTTCAACGAACGGCACTCAAACGCTAACTTGGGCACTGCCCCTTTTAGAAAGTGTTTATACCCATTATGACTTCTTACAAGTTTATTTATACAATTATATTTATTCTTGTAGAACATGCTTCAGCATGTACTCTACACCACCACCTATTTCCAATTGCTGTTATATCAAGTTAAAGAGCAAATACATTGGGAAAAAAATAAAATAAAAAAATAAAATAAAAATAAAAATAAAAATTCATATAATATTAAAATGTTGTTGAGGTTTCAAAATGTACAGTCCATACTGCAGTGCCCCCACAGCCTACTTCCACTGTTTTCAGTAGCCTCGATTCTGAGTTTGCGTACAAGCAAATGAAAGTTGAATTCTCTGACTCGTGAACAAAAAAAGGAAATTTGCATCTATCACAGCATTATTGAGAATGACGCAGCATGAAAACACTAACATTTTTACTGCTCGATTTCATCAGCCTGGTAGGAATTGTGCACAACATTAACATAAAATTCTTATATCATAATGCTTTTTCTGTGAGCTTTATTAATATTTTTAAATGTAAAAACTTTAATTTAATTGTAAAAATCTTTCAAAGAAACAGGTTGTTGAGGGTTTAAAGACACAGTCAAAAAGTGGTTGTTCAGTTGTAAAAGTTTTAAGAGGTTAAAAAAAAATTCATATAAAATGGGAAAAAAATAAAAAATATTTTCAGAATGTATAAATGTAATCCTTTCTGATAATTAAATGCATTAAAATACTTATCTTTCTATTTACATAATCATAAAGTCTGTGTACTGTACTCAGTGAGTGGTTAGATGACTAAATGCTGATTCTAGTTTCCAGTCACCTCACTATCCGTCCTGTTTTAAATCTCAGGTCCAATCAGAGATCAAGAAGAAGTGGCAACGATGGAGGTTAGGAATTAGCATACTGGATGATCAACGTAACACCGGCAGCCACACACCACAGGGGGGCACCGGGCATCAGTGCCAACATGATCACCCATGCCAACAGGACTGTCCTGAGGGGAGTGGCAGCCACCTGTGCTTAGCCGCTCCACCTCCCTCCACCCAACTCTCTGTCCACCAGCATCACCATCCTGGAGCTAAGAAGGGCAAAGCTTACTGCTACATCTCTGCCAAGAAGCAGGTGCTGAATGGGTTAGACACACCAATATCAAGCCACTGTGGGTTAGAAGGAGCAAACAGATACTCTGAGAGCTACTGTTAAAAGCTGTGGAACAAAGGACCATGTCTGGTAAAGTTTATAAAGATCTACAAGATTCTAGACAGACTAAACAAAGCTGAGTTCCTTTTAAGAGCTTTGAATTCAGTTTACAGATACAGAAAGATGGGGCTTTCAACCTGAATGACTGTTCCGAATACAGCACTTTGTACCCTTAAAGTTCATTGACACTTCAGTGCTTATGAAACAGGGAGGTCCAAAAGAATACCTTGATGTACTCTTTTGTTGGTTATTTTTGGTTTTCTACCTCTTTACCTCATTTTGGACAACCCTGATAATATCTGTCGATCACCACCTGTGGACCAATTCTCTCAAACAAGTCTGGACATGAGAATGCCAGTCTAATAAAAGGTAATTCATTCACTCTCTGAGAATTGTCTGGTCTGAAACAGAACACATCTAAGGGCCTAGATATGTGATGTATACACAGACAGGACTGCAGTCACAGTGGGTAATAGTTTACTTAGTTTGGCTGATAAAATGTATATATCACTATGCACTACATGCTATTTATTGATACTTAAAAATATTACATGCTGTGTTATTATATGATAAACTATTTATCAGCTCATGTGACACTTTTACTGAGGCAGTAACACATATTGACCCCTAATGTTGGTAAATAGGACTTGCGAGAAGGCATTCACATTCACCTAAAGTCTTACAGTGCTGTATTACATCTACAGGCATTTAAGTCTGTTAACACAACAGGAGGTTTAATCCATTCATTATAACACAACATTCCACTTAGTGGCCTAATACCCTCGCAGTGCCATAGCAGAGATACCAACAGTTCACTGTACGTATGCCTCAGTGATTCATACCATTTAGCAAAGCTGTATAGTAAACATGAAACCTTTTATTATATCTACAGTAGGAAGAGATGAGAAGTGGACTGTTTCTGAAACCATGGCAAAGTATATGTAAGATCTAAACCATATTGTTATTTTCTGATCTTAGACACTGTTGAATGAAATGTCAGAATGTCTGTCATACTTCAATATCCTGAGCTGAGCTTCAGTTAAACATAAATACACCAAAAAACGTCAATAATATATCCTTTTGGGTGATTAACTGAATATATGATTCAGCTACAACGCACCACACCTTCCTCCTTCAGCACTACACAGTTTTGATCTTGCAGTGGTTCACAATATTAACAGACAATTGTCTTCAGAAAGGATTGCAATATTACAAAAATAGAACCATTTCACTGAGGCTTTTGATCCAGAGTTATATCTCTCTGCTCTCCCACCATCTAGTCAGTTTATCGAGTACAAATATTGCCAAGGTCAATTCATAGTCAAGGAACAGGCGCCATCTGCTGGAAGCAAGCAGGAATGTATTGCCTTTACATTTTCCTTAATTTATGACAATAAGCCTTATGTCATCCTACCAGTGCTGAAGTTGCCAAAACGTGAATGATTGCTTGGTATGACTTTCCTCCTAAAATGTAATATAATGTTTAAAGGTGGATGTGACAATAAAATAAGTGGTATGACAAAAGTGATCAATGCTTATTTCTCATGCGAACGTACTGGTGATCTGCTTGGCAGTCCAGAAACAGACAAAACTTTATTTATTTGCTATTGTTTAAATTATTTGGTCCCAGGAAATTGATTGAGAGTATTTATTCTGTATTTTGAAAAGATATTCATCAGAATAAGCCTATACTTTTAAAATACCCACTAAATAAAAGAAGTTGTACAAGAAACACCACTCGTGCTAATTTAAAACCAGCACATATGTGCTGTCAAGAATTTATTTCCATTCAATCAGGAAAATGTGTAATAATGAGCTGATAAGGTATTTATACAAGCAAACATTATAAAGACGTGTAGTTCTCATATTTTCTATTTCTTCGAATCTGAGCAAGAAAATGAAATCAGTATATTATTGTAATTCTTCTGATATAATAGTGTTCTGTTCCTCACATTTCTGGGCTCCTGAAAGGAAGAACACTTTTACAATTTGGAACTGGGGAGAACAGAGAACTGAAACCATTTAACATTTTGCAAAATCAAGACGTTCTCTAGACTGATGTTGACTGTTGCTGATTTCTATGTCCTGCTCACAACGTAACATTCATAGGAGCGAGGCAAACGACCAAAGCTACAGTAGACAGGAGTGGGGTCGATCTCCTCCGGGGGCTGAGTACCTACGAAGGTGAAGCACTGGAGGAGGGAAGTGAAGAAGATGAAGAGCTCCACCCGGGCCAGAGCCTCACCCAGACAGGCTCGTTTTCCTACCCAACACACACACACATACACACACACACACGTTACTTTTGAAAATGATCAATTTAAAATGTTTCTAAATAACTTTAAGCTTTACCTACACTATTTTAAAGACTTTGATTACTGCACACTTAACAAACTAGTTTTACAAAGTATCAAAACAAAAGTCTAGTAGAAACACTGGAACCTTGTTGGTGCTTTGTAGAACAATTTAAAGGTTCATTAAAAAACCATATACAACAGTTTCTCCATCTTGGAGAAAAAAATGCTTAAACAAGTCATTTGAACATTTACATAAAACATTTATAGTTCCATATCATTTTAAGATAAAGATAAAGTTTTTTCCCAGTTTAGGCATGTCTGATTTCACTAGAATGGACTTCCCCAGTCACACTACACAACACCACCCAACACTGGGAAGGTGAAGGCTAACATAGGCATTAGCCACATGAAGGCATCAAACAACATCTTTTTGAAATGTTGTGAAAGTGATGTCACTGCACAGGACAACGCGTCTGGAGAAGAACAATAATGCAAAGAGTAACTTTCAGCTCACCCATTCCAAACACAACAAACGCATCATTCTTTATAAATCGTCCTTCTTCATCCAGGAAGTTCTCTGGGTCAAAATGGTCTGGGTTCTTCCATAGTTTAGGGTCCGAAAGCACAGAAGACAGCAAAGGAAGTACAATGGTTCCCTGAAACAACAGCACAGTATTTTCAACAAAGAAAATGCAACGAGTTAATTTAATGAGCTCTCTCCTTTCTTGTAATAAGCTCATAACACATATCTATGCATCCAGCACAGTAAGTCAAGGTACCTTGGGAATGAAGTAGTTTTTAAACTCGGTGTCATAGAGCATTTGATGGGGAACAGCAGTAGGAGCGAGATCCAAACTGCGCTGAACCTCATGGATCACTGCATCTGTGTACGGCATTTTCTGTCTGTCATCAATGGAGGGGGAACGGTCTCGCCCCACCACCTCATCTATCTCCTTCTGGACTCGTGCTATTAAGAACGACAGGGAAAGAATCAGCACCTCCTGTTTACTCATTATAAGTTACTGCACATACAGTATAGGTATATCTAAGAATTAAAAAAAGTTCAATACTTCTTGACATTTCTATCAGAAAGTGAAATCCATATATTATATAGATTCATTACATATAGAGTGAAATATGTCAAGCTTTTATTTCATGGAATGATTATGGCTTCCAAATAATAAAACCCAAAATTCTCAGAAAATTTGAATATTGTGTAAAAGTCCAAAGTCCTGGTTTCAGATATTTTGAATATCATTTAGAAATCAAGGCACAGAATCCATGTTGCTTGAAGTGTGAAGTTTCCAGTCAGTGATGATTTGGGGGCCATGTCATCTGCTGGTGTTGGTCACTGTCAACACAGCATCTACCAGGAAATCTTCGAGCACTTCATGCTTCCTTCTGCTGACAAGCTTTGTGGAGATGCTGATTTCATTTTCCAGTCGGACTTGGCACCTGCCCACACTGCCAAAGGTACCAAAAGCTGGTTCAACAACCAGTGTGTTTACTGTGCTTGACTGGTCAGCAAACTCACCTGAAGAAGAAGATGAGAGACACCAGACCCAACAATGCAGATGACCTGAAGGCTGCTATCAAAGAAACCTTGACACCTCAGCAGTGCCACAGGCTGATCACCTCCATGCCACATTGCGTAATTAATGCAAAAGGAGGCACAACCAATAGGAATTAACACACTTTTCTGTTTAAAATATTCTTTTTTATTGATCTGATGTGATATTCAAATTTTCTGAGAATTTTGGTCTTTATAATCTGTAAGCTATAATCATTGAAATTCCAAGAAATAAAGGCTTGGCATATTTCACTCTGTGTAATGAATCTATATAATATATGAATTTCACTTTCTGAAAGAAATGTCAAGATATTTTTTGTTGTACCTGTATACCTGTATAGTGGGTAAAATTAGTATTCAACTAATTGAAGTTGAAAGTGAGGCATATTGCTTTTACTTTTAAGGTTTGGAAATCAGATGATGTTTTAGGTCACATTCATATTAAAAAATATTAAATTTTTTAAAGGATTTACAAACTTTAAAGCACCACTGTAGCTGAAACCTGCATTCTAACATGTGGAAGCAAAGAGGGCCAGGATAGAGGACATTTCTCTGAATAGCCTCTTTAAAACGCTATAGAACTGTTTGAAAAGGTTGAAAATGGGGAGTTTGGAACAGAACTGATGTGCCATGAGCCTCACACATCACTGATGCCACCTTCAAATGAAAATGCCACAAATACAAAACACTGGTAAAAGGGAACAAGGGACAACTGCCCAGTAAC
Organism: Lepidarchus adonis; assembly: GCA_037576955.1. NCBI lineage: Eukaryota > Metazoa > Chordata > Actinopteri > Characiformes > Lepidarchidae > Lepidarchus > Lepidarchus adonis. The sequence continues at coordinate 12,984 of JBBIGC010138326.1, forward strand.
AGTTAGGCTCATTAATAAACATGTTCCCTAAATGTGTATGTACAGTGGTGCTTGAACATTTGTGAACCCTTTAAAATGTTTTTTTATATGAATGTGACATAAATCATCATCTGATTTTTTTTAAAACTGTGATATTCAAATAGATGCATCAATTTAAACCCTTAAGAATTTTCAATATTTTGGCATTAATATGACCTAAATCCTCAGATCTTTTGTACTAAAATTAAAAAGGAGACTTAAAGTAATCAAATGACACAAAATACATGAATATTAACATTTTATACTAATAGTTATCCTCAATAAATATATTTAATGATGAAGTATAAGATTTTTGTCCCATTTGTTTAATTGGGTTCTCTTGATATACTTTTTTGTTTGTTTTGTGTTGATTTGTGTTAAAATCTAAGGGATTTAGGTCATGTTTTGCAGAAATATAAAACGTTCACCAATCTTTATGCACCACTGCATAAAGTACCCTTTATGCACAATGCATTTGAACCCTCCCCCTTAAGTACTGTGGTGTAATTGTGGTGTAATTTAATATGGATTTAAATTCTGTAAATAAGTGTTAGTCTGGAGAAACTGGTTTGGAAAAGCCAGATGCACCAACAACTAATACAGCTATTGATTTAAAAAAAACAAACAGCAAATAGCCAATGCTATTCTGCTTTAAGGATGAATGTGTCAAGTGTGATGATGCTCTTCACCTTGAACATCTGGGTACTTTATCATGAGCAGCAGGCTGTGTCTGAGGGTAGAGGAGGTGGTCTCAGTACCGGCACTAAGCAGGTTCCACAATGTGTTCAGCAGGTTATTGAAATCTATTTCTGATTTAGGGTTGTGTTTCTCCTGTATTAACATAAGTTAATAATGGATAATATTAATTTCACAGTCATCATTTGTCATCTTATTTATTATAATTAAATAAAAGCACATGTTCCAGATTTACATGGCAATGTGTAACGTCTTCATTTCAGTTTTATCTGCTTTAAATAGTCTGTAGAATAAATCATTCGATAGAACAGGTGCACACGCTTTAGTCTTTTCATGCATATTTCAGTTACTTCATTATGAAACATACATTTTCAGTTGATAATTTACCACCAATATGTTATTTTGTCTGTAAAAATATTTAGCACTAACAAACAGACATGGAAACAAACTTTGAGAGAAACTTTGTAAGCACATGGGTAAGATTTTACCTCCTCCATTCGAATAAGAAAGGCCTCAATCATGTCTTGTGGTGGGGAAGAAGGATCCAGAGTCTTTAGCCGTTCCTCTACCTCAAGCTGAAATGATGCTTTGGCCTCCTCCACTATCGCAAACATATTCTGGATCTGCCCAGAGAATGTTCCAACAATTTTGGGGAAAATGTTGTAGGCCTTTAAGACAAGTTAATAGAAAGCATAAATGGGAAAAGTGGGCAAAAGGGGAAAGAAGGTTTAAAGTTGGTATGATTTTTAAATAGAATTGGCATTTCTTTTCTTTTTCATCATATTGTGAATTACAGACATCCTAACTGCTGAACTTGTTAACTGAGGCCAAGAGCTACTGTAGGTCTACATAGGGTTGTGTCTACATACTGATTTATCAAAACAGACATTCAATCCATAAGTTAAGAGTTTCCTTGGCTGTGGTGTTTGGGATCATTGTCTTGCTGAAACGTCCACCATCATTTCATCTTCATCATCCTGGTACATGGCATGTTGCTTCCTTTCTTCATGTGTTAAATACTTTTTCCCTTTGTCATTCCATTTTATTACACATAACTTAATGTATGGACAATTATTGTTTGATTTCTTTGTATGTGTGGATTGAATGGGTTGTTACCAATATCTTGTAGGAATTTCATGTTAAAAGCATATTTAGAAATATATTTACTTGTATTTAGTACTAAGTATGTTATAATAGTGTTTAAAAAGTTTGAGTTTTAAGTTTTATTTACACATTTATAAAGACTGCATCTAATATACAGTTGTGTTCAAAAGTTTAAATACCCTGGAAAAAAAAGATGATTTCTTGGCTATTTTTCAGAGAATATGAATGATAACAGAGAAAAACTTTTTCTTTCACTCATCTGCTTAGCTGAAGTCATTTTTTATCAAACAACTGTGTTTACTCTTTTTAAATCATAATGACAACAGAAACTACCCAAATGACCCTGATCAAAGGTTTACACACCTTGGTGATTTGGCCTGATAACATGCACACAACTTCACACAAACAGGTTTGAATGGCTAGTAAAAGGAAACCATCTTCACTTGTGATCTTGTTTGCTTGTAATTAGTGGGTTTAAAGGGTTAGATGAGTTTCTGATCTCCTGAAAGACCCTTGCATCTTTCATCCAGTGCTGCACTGACATTTTTTGGATTCTAATTTGTGAGGAAAGCTAAAGAGTTGTCAAAGGATCTGTGGGAAAAGGTAGTTGAAACAGGAAAGGGATATTAGAAAATATCAAAGGAATTGAGAAAGCCAAACAGCAATGTTCAAACTCCAACAAGACCAACAACAATTTCAGTCACAACTGCAAGGAAAATAGTTGGGGATGCAAAAAAAAAAATTACACAAATAACTGAAATACAGGAAAAAATGTGGTGAGGCTGTTTCAAGATGCACAATAAGGAGGCACTTAAAGAAAGTGCAAATGCAACAAAGTATTGTGTTTACAATATGCCAAACAGCACAGAGACAAGCCTCAAACCTTTCGGCACTAAGTCATTTGGAGTGATGAGACTAAAATGGAACTTTTTGGTCACAACCGGAAACACTTGGAGAGGAGTCAACAAGGCCTATGATGAAAGGTCCACCATTCCTACTGTGAAACACGGTGGTGGATCGCTGATGTTTTGGGGATGTGTGAGATACAAATGCATTTTGGTCAGAATTTATCAAAAGTTATCCAAAAAAGTTGCACGTGGAACGTACTTGGACATTTCAACATGACAATGATCCAAAACACAAGACTATGTCAACCTGTCATTGGCTACAGAAAAATTAAGTGAAGGTTTTGGAGTGGCCATTTCAGTCTCTTGACCTCAATATCATCGAGCCACTCTGGGGAAATCCTCAAATGTGCAGTTCATGCAAGACAAACCAAGAGTTTACAGAAAACAGAGGCTTTTTGCAGCAGGAATGAGCAGCTTTACCATCTGAGAAGATAAAGAGCCTCATTCACAACTACAACAAAACTGTTCAAGCGGTCATTGATGTTAAAGGGGCAATACACAGTATTAAGAACTGGGGTATGTAAACTTTTGATCAGGGTAATTTGGGTAGTTTGTGTTGTGATTATGATTTTTTTTTAAAAATTGTGTTATCATTCATATTCTCTGAAAAATTGTTTAGAAAATCATCAATTCTGTCCGGGTATGTAAACTTCTAAGCACAAACGTAATTTTAAATGTAAGAAAGTGTACATAATATAAAATGCAGATATAAAGATTGCAAATTCTAAAAGCAACTGGGAGTAACAGGAAGTAATTATTGTTTGCAGGCTTGTCTTCAAGCTCTAAACTAGGCCCTAGATTACCAGACAATCGCCTTCTTGAAAAGTACTTTACTGCATCCAAAAAACAAAGGTTATTTAACAAATGATTGGTCTTATTTATTGTGTCCCAAAACATTAAACATGTCTACACTCAAATATTGAAGAAGAACACACTACCTGTCCAAGTGGGCTACTTAGAACATTAAAGTAGGAATCCAAAGCTCTTAGCATAAGCCTTAATTGAGGGTCACCAGATTTAAATCTTTGTCCAAGGATAATTGAGCAGATCACATTGCACACTGCTTCTGACATCAAGTCTCTGGGATTGAAAGCAGCATCTGAAGGGAAAAGAGATTTTTTCTGATTTATTCATCTTTTGTCCAAACTTCTTATCCAATTCTGTTCATGCGGAAGTTGGAGCAGATCCGAGCAGGTTACAGGCACAAGAGAGGGTACACCCTGGACAGGAAGACAACACATCAGAAGACAACAGAGAGACAGACACAAACATAGACTTATGGGCAATTTAGAGTAGTCAGTCATCCTGAACCACAAGCCTTGGGACAGTGGGAGGAAACCCACGCAAACATGGAGAGAGCTACACTCAGCACAGAATGGCCTTTGCGACTGACCTAAGACTCAAACCCTGAACCTTCTTGTTGTAAGATAAGTCTTTGTGCTCCTCTTGCTTAGCAGCAGTTTTCACCTTGCAGCTTTCCCATTGATACAATTTATTCATTCTGATTCTCCTGAAAGAAATTTGGTAGGCCAGCCGCTTTATAAGAGTCACAGCTGTTCCAAGTTTTCTCCATATACAATGAATACATTTTACTGTGGTCTACAGGATTACAGGTGTTAGGCATGGCTTTGTAACCGGTCCTAGTCTGATGTATTTCAGTAACTTCCCTTCTCATCTCTTCAAAACTTTCTTTTGATTGCTCTATAGTTTGGCCTATTTCATATTTCCAGAAAGGTTCTGTTTAAGCAGGGCTGACATTGATCAAGCTGAGGTTTATCTACTCTGTTTGATCCAATGATAACTATAGCACCCTCCACAATTATTGGCACCATTAGTTAAGATGTGTTCTTAGGCATCTAATAAATTCACACCCCCCCCAACTTTTAATTAATTGTAAAAAATATCACACATTAATAAATAGAATAGAAATAAATAGAATACTTTTGCATAAATGTCACAATTATTGGCACCCCTCCTGTTAATATTTCATACAACCCCCTTTTGCCAACAAGACAGCACTTCTCTTATAACATTTAACAAGGTTGTAGAATACAAATGCAAGGATTTCAACCATTCCTCTTTACACAATCTTGTTAGATCATCCAGAATTCTGGGTCCTCTCTCACGCTCAGTCCTCTTCAGCTCACCCCACAGATTTTCAATGGGGTTGAGGTCTTGGGATTGAGATCGCCATTGGAGGAGCTTGATTTTGTTTGCTGATTCATTTGTGTGTATATTTTGCAATATGTTTATCCTTCTAGCAGAGGTCACCAGATGCTTAAAAATGTCCTGGAATTTTAAATTAACAATAATCACAGGGCCTTTGGAAGAGAAACAGCCTCACAGCATCACAGATCATTCACCATACATTACAGTGAGCATGATACTCATCCCTGGATTTACACCATACACACTTACAATGTTTGTTGCCAAAAAGCTCAATTTTAGTCTCATCTGACCAAAAGCACAAAACCCCAGAGATTTACACTTGTCATTATGGGTGTCATTATCCTTGCATGTCTCCCAAACAGCTTGTTGGCATGATATCATCTTATGGTTGTCATGGAGACTTTGTGACCCCAAGATACAAATCTTTGGTGCCGTTCTCTAACAGTTAACAGTGAACGTTTTACTTCTATTACCATCCTCCTCACTGCGCATGTTGGCAAGATATACCACATCCAGTCGTGTTAGTCACCATTCCAGTTGTTTTAAAATTCTTTATTATTTCTATAATTTATTATAGAATATAATTTATACATTATAGAAATAATAAAGAATTGTATATTTATATTATAAAATTATATTATATTATATTTTATATTTAGAATTTTTTAATTTACCTAGAAAACTGGTGATGTGTTCAGATTTTGTATATATCATTCTGTATATATTATTACAAATGTATTACAGTATTTAGTATTTTCTTTGTTATTCCAACTCCAGTTGGCAAAAAACTGAAGCTAATTTTGAAAATAGCATTGATATTATTTATGAAAAATACTCCTGCCATGTTTTTGTGATGTATCACTATTTTACTGTCTTGCAATATATCAGTTATCGCAGAATGCCTGTATCGTGATATTATCATGATCCTGGGCCATGCATCTTGTATTGTATCATATTGTATCGTATCGTGATTCCCACCCCTACTCGTTAGCATTAAAACCTTGGTGTTAGTCTCTGTTATTTCCCTTGACGGCTATTCACCCAGGAAAATCGTCACAATATGTATTAACATGGCCACAGTCAAAATCACTTGCAGTTAACCAGTTTGGTATGTTTGTGTACAAAGTGACAATGTGAGCAGCATTGTTCACAAACTTGCCTTTTAACCTGCATATTTGTTCATTACGACATGCCAGTAAATGCACATTTTCTTTTTTTGTTTGCCAGTCAGAGAATGAGATTTTCATTCGCTATGTAACACTGCTAATGGAGATGTACCTCCAAATGTCTTGAGAGTTTGCACCAGACAGCTGGCCTCTTCCCTCACTTTGTCCTCGATGCTGCGGCGACCCATGCCAAAGTTCTTCAGGGTTGAGAGACACAACCTGCGTAACTGCTTCCATCTCTCCCCACTGCTGACCAACACACCTGAAAAGCAGGACTGAGCATGTTACCTTAAACATTCAGCAAAATGTCAATAAAAAATTTGAGAACTGAAAATAAACATGATTTAACAAACTTTAAAGAGAATAGTCTCAGTTATTCTTTCAGTCATTTTGTTATTGCTCATTAAATTTCTTCAATTCAGCTGCAGAAAATTTTTTGTTTTATTATAGCTGTGTGGCCAGGAGAAGCTATGGCCTTGTGATTATTGGGAGCACAGCTGATATATGCATGGCATACTATCACATTTCATTAAAAAGTTATTCATAAGAAATATGTCTGTGTATATTGTGTGCCTACAAGAGGAAGGAGAAGTTAAAAAGTGTATACACTCCAAAAAATGATTTTTAAAGTTTCATTTGGACATTCACAGCTCTACAGCTCTGATTTTTTTCTACTGTGCATTGAATGAACTCACCATAACCTTTTGTGACCTTCAATAAGAGAGGATAGTTTTCCCTGCCACTGAACTCTTCACCAAGGCCAATCATGGAGTCCTTCAGGGCTTGGTAGCCAGAGATCACCACAACAGGAGTGTTGGCAAGCCAGATGGTGAAAACAGAGCCATACGTTTTACTCAGCTGTTGAAGAAATAGGAGAAATTAGATACAAATTGAAGTTTTTCTACATAGACAGACTTTCAGTTGCATTTGTAGTTCAGTGAAAAAGACCAGGCAAGAGTGGAGATGCCAATGCACATCAGCCTGCTAATGTCTAACATTGTGCTCTTGAATATATAAAAAAGGAACAAAGATGCTCTGAGCTTTACAAAATGATACAACGGACCAACTACATCCATTTTCCACAGCACTGAATCAGGAGCAAGGTCATTTAGGCCTTAAAAACATACATCATCCATTGTAAAGACACAGGGACGCTTAGGCTTTTCTAATTACCAAGAACTCAGTTCTAATCCCTGTTCTGACTTTTTAAATGCTTAATAATTACACAGAGCAACTTGGATAAGAGAACAGAAAAAAATGCATATAAAGACTAAATACAGACATCTTAAAGTCTCAGTGGCTTAGGCAATATCTTTGTGGATGGAAAGCGGCAAGGATCCCCTCAATTGCTCCTCCTATCGTCCTATAGGCCTCCTCAACGCTGATGTTAAGATACTGGCTAAGGTTCTGGCCGTATCAAGGGAATTTTCAGAACAAATAAGGAGCACAAAATTTCCTTATATGTGGACGAGATCCTTCTGATTGTATCTGACACTATGACATCCATCCCAGGTATTCCTACTACCTAAAAGTTTTTTGTAGCTTTTCTGGCTATAAACTCAATCTGTGTAAAAGTGAGCTCCTTCCTATCAATGCTGTTACAAGACGAATTTCATTTCATTCCTTCCCATTCAAGGTGACCAAAGAAAGACTTTGTGTGAAAACCCACTGTTCTACATTGCCCCTGTCTTTAGCTGGGCGCATCAGTGTAATTAAAATGAGAGTTCTATCTAAATCCTTATTTCTTTTTCAATGTATTCCATGTTTTCTTCCAAAAACTTCCAAAAAATTCCAAGGATTAGGAAGTTGTTTTTACAAAGGCCCAAAACATAAGGTGGGATGGCTTTACCAAATTTTCTAATGTACTATTGGGCTGCTGAAATTGAATGCCTTTTGCATTGGCTGTGGAAACCATCCCGTGCGGATCTTCCATTGGTACATATTGAATCCAACTCCTGCAATCCAGTATCACTGGCAGCTCTGTTGGGTTCCTCTAGTCCCCAGATCTGCCAGAACCTACTTGTGCTTTATTCCCTATAGATCTGTTCTCAGTTTGGTTAAGACTGTGGTCTTGTCTCTATGTTGGATATGGGTATGAGTATTACTGATTACCAATGGTCTAATAAACTTAGAATCCACTCCTCCTCTATCTGTGCCAGACACAGTCTAATTCAGTTTAAGATTTAGCACATACTCCGCATGTCTACGGTCCAGCTATCTAAAATCGATCCAGAGGTGAATCACATTTGTGACAGATATAAACAAGCACCTGCCTCTCTGTTCCACACATTTTGGTCATGCTCCAGTCTTCACTCATTTTGGTTTTCAATATTTGAAGAATATTTGGCCATTTCAGGCTTACAAATGGTCTGTCTCTTTGGCATATCATCAGAGGATATTTCCCTGCATAACTTTTATATATTCAGAGCAACTTTTATATATTCAGAGAGAAGTTATATATATATATATATATATATATATTCAGAGTAACGTTTATATATTCAGAAAGAAGTTTTATATATTCAGAGTAACTTTTATATATTCAGAGAGAAGTTTTATATATTCAGAGT